>PYXC01000452.1:4220000-4255000 GCA_015244755.2 Tenualosa ilisha | reverse complement strand
TGCGCCTCGACCTGGACCGCGAGCCCAAGAAGGAGACGGTGAGGAGGGACACACACACAAACACACACACACACACACACACACACACATATATATATATATAAACATAAAAAAAGGTTAAAATGTCCAGAATTGACATTTAAAAAGAAAACTAGACTAGTGGGAGTAAACAAACATATTGACAAATAAACACCGTGTTGCTCTAAAGTTAGCTAGTGCCAGACAGACTTTTGAGAGTAATCCATTAAAACACAGCATAGCAAGTTTATACAAGGTTTTTTTTTTTCCATTTAGAATGATCCATTGCAGCTGTACTCTGCCTGGCTCCCAAATCCTCTGTAGAATGTTTACTGGTGTTTGCCGGAGCACTTAGTGACAAGCTGGAACCTACAGCTGCCATACGTGCTCTTCCCAAACATAGCTGACTTTGATTCAGACTGCAAGTGTCCCCATAACAGTCCTGACTGATCCCTGGCCAGATTGAGCCCACAGAGCTCTGAGACTAAGCGGTGTAGGACAAGAGACGGGACGAAATGGAGACTCATGGCTTTTCATCTGTTGAGGGAGCTTGTGTTGTGTATGCAGGCAGTCTGCCCAAACGGCAGCGAGTTTGATCGATACATGATCTTTTTTGCTCCATCTGTTGGTCTCTGTCTCACTTGTTCTGCCCTGTCTCTCGCTACTGCATTGCCCACTTGAGTTGCACATGTGCTGTGTGCAGTCTGTCAGTTCGGCCCTTTTTTCTTCGTTTAATTGTTTCTTTTTTTGCCTCTCCTTTTCTGTTTCTCTTCTCAGCTGTTTCTCTTTTTTTACCTCTTGTTTTTTCTCTTCCCCGTTTATTTTCTCTCATACTTTCTTCTTTGGCCTTTGAGCGTGTGTGTGTGTGTGTGTGTGTGGTGTGTGTGTGTGTGTGTGTGTGTGTGGTGTGTGTGTGTGTGTGTGTATATATATATATATAAAAATATAGGTGGTCTAATAAAGGAGCACTAAACGCCTCTCTGTCTCTTTCTTGTTCTCTTTCACTTGGCCCCTCTCTTTTTCTCCATCTCTCTCTCTCTCTCTCTTTCTTTCTTTCTCTTGCTCTCTCTCTCACTCCCTCCATCTCTTTCTGTCTCCCTTAGGTGAAGAGCTTCATAGAGACACAGCGCGCCCTGCTGGCTGAGATCCAGAACGGCTGCAAGCGGAACTTCGTCCTAGCGCGGGAGCGCGAGGAGACTGAGCAGAAGATGCGGCAGTCGGCATCCATGGCCGAGATCGGCGAGGAGACGCCACGCCAGGAGGAGGAGAGCGAAGAAGCCTCCGCCGCCGGCGCATCCACAGACGAGGGAGAAAGTGGCGAAGGGGAGGAGGGAGAAGCTGAGGCCGTGGCTGATGGAGGAGAATCTGGAAAGGAGAGTGGCTCGGAGGAAACGTCGTCTGCCATGGACGACTCCGATTCAGACACGGAGGAAGAGGAGGAGGATGAGAAGGTTGTGCCGGCCAGCGGAGGGGTGTCGTCAACAAACAATGGCGCTCCACCGCCTGCTAGCCCCGCCCATCAAAGCCCTGGCTCAGTCAGCAGTAGCAGCATCAGCAGCGGTGCTGCTCAGAACGCCAGCCCGTCTCGCACATCGGCCTCTCCGCTGTCTGCCGTCACCGTCACCGAGGCGCCGGTGCCGCCCGGCACGCCCCCCTCGCCCGGCCGCTGCATCTCGGTGTCCAGTCCCGGCCGCGGACACAAGATTTTCATGGTGACCCGCGTGGAGAGTCCGCCTGAACAGCCATCTCTGCTTGCTCAGCTCCAGGCTTGGAAGGAACAGGACCGGGCTTCCCAGACCCAGAGTCCAAACCCGAAACAGCCGAGCCCAGGGCCCAGCCCGACCCCCAAAGACACGGCTGCTGCAAAGCCCGCAGAGGCTCAGGCGTCCCCAGGCAGAGAGCCAAGTTCCGGTCTGAGCGGGGCAGCCGAGAGACAGCCAGACTTGCACCCTGCCGAGCCAGTGGCTGATCCACTAGGGGTCCAGTCGTTGCAGTGTAACCCTCCCATACTACAATCTCAGAAGCCTCCGGCCGAAACAGACTCGAGTGGAACGCTTCACAAACAACCAAATATGGCCTCCATAGTGGGTGTCAAAGAGGACCTGAAAGAAAGCAGCCAGGAGGTCCCTGCGGAGTCCAAGCAGCCCGTATCTGAGGGCCAAACTGCAGCTGTGGCAGCAGCGACGCCAACACCAAATACACCTCAGCAGCAGTCACAGGCAGGCCCAAACACACACACACAACCCCACGCTAGCGCGGGCAGCACAGGCACGGTAGCCAGTCCAGAGCAGGTTCAGGAAACGCAGTCTGGTTCACAGGTGCCGGCGCAAGCTGATGAGCCGATCGCAGCGGAGCAGAAGGCTTCTCAAACGATCCCAGAGCCGGCTGCTCAAGAACAGCAGTCTGGGGAAACCACCCAGCAATCAGAACGGAAGCTGCAGCCCCAGCAGCAGACTGTGGAGGAGGAGTGTGCCCTGCCCAGTGGGACTTCAGAGGACGGTGGCAAATTGGAACTAACTGTGGCACTGGAGAAGCCAGACTCCTGCCCAGGCTCAGAGCAGCTCTCGTCTGGGCAAACCTTGGAGGAGGAGCTGGAGGCTGAACTAGAGGTGGCCGAACAGGAGCTCCGGCTGGTCTCGGATCAGCCACATCGTCCCCCCCAGCCTACAGAGTGCTCAGTAGACTCGCCGGCCTTGCTGCCTTCTCTTGAGGATAACGCCACCACACCAGCTCAGGAGCAGAACGCCGTCAGCCAGGTGGTGGAGTGCATCACGGTAACCACATTGAATGCCGACACGCCTCAGGCAGAGGAGTCGTCGTCGGGTGACTCCCCGGACGAGAGCTCGACGGACGACGGAGAGAGCGCCACAGCGGAACCTTCTGGAGCGGCCCTCCCCAATGGACTGAAACCTGAGTTCGCCCTGCACCTGCTGGATCCTGAAGGGCCCAAGCCTGGCAGCTGCGTCATGGAGCACGGTGGGTGCAGTTCCCCTCCACAACAGCAGAGGGCTGCAGGGGTGCAGTAGTGCAAAGGTAGTGAGATGAAAAAACAGAATAGGATTGACTATAGGATGAGAGGAGTATTAAGTCATTGATATGATGAACATAACTAGTCAAATGCTAGTTTCGTTGTGTATCAATCGTTGTGTTTCAATAAACTTGAGGTAACATTAATGCTGTCTAGAAAATGCACAAATTTGACACATTCGATGTGTGTGTGTGTGTGTGTGTGTGTGTGTGTGTGTGTGTGTAGTGACCGCAGAGCTTCACTGCGGGCAGGACCTGGAGGAGCTGCTGCTGGAAGCCAGCCTGGACACCGGACGGGAGGCCCCATAATACTGTCACCATGGTAAAACACACATGCACTGTCAGTGTCCTCATTTTGTGTTTGCCACACACCTTTGTAACTGAATTGTTAAATCTCGGGGCACTCCATAGGCGGAGTAATTCAAAGACACAGTCTGCATACCATATTTGGTGTTATGTAGATTTAGAATAGAACACATTTGTAAAAGATAAGTAGAAGTAAAAAGTAATAGATTTTTCCTTTCTCTTTCTTTGCACTCACTCACTCACACTATCTCTCTCTCTCTCTCTCTCTCTCTCTCTCTCTCTCTCTCTCTCTCTCTCTCTCTCTTCTCTCTCTCTCTCTCTCTCTCTCTCTCTCTCTCTCTCTCTCTCTCTCTCTCTCTCTCCTCTCTCACTCACTCTCAGGTTGCTGTAGACCAGCTGGTCCGTATGTCTTTTGGGGCCTGTGCTAGGCCTTGGGTTCCTAATGCCCCAACCCAACCTTCCCCACGCACATGAGCCCACCTGATACCCATCCACCCCCCAAACACACACACACACATACCTCCACACACCTAACCACACACTTTCCTCCCCTTCACCATTCCTGCTGTCTCCTCACCCTCCCAATGGCCGCTGTCACACAAATGATGATCATTGATTCTCACGAAGAACACACACACACACACACACACACACACACACACACACACACACAATGATCACTGATTCTAAGAAATGGTAAAGATATGAAACCACCGTGGCATTTCAGCCTAACACACTACAAGGCACGGCACAGAAGAAACGCACTCGGATGAATGAAAGTACAGAAAGGACAACTTATTTAAAAATAATAATAATGATAATAATAATAATTCCTTGAGGAAGCTGTCACACTACCCCTCTGCCTGTCACTACATTCCCCTCGTGGGGTCCATAAGAAAGGATCTGCAAACAAATACAAAGAATGGCAAAGAAGAAGAGGGCAGAGGATGCTGTCTGCTGAGGATGTTGAGGAGTCAATATATCACTGCTCAAAACCAAAGAGACACAATACACACACACATAAACATACACCCACACACACACACATGCACATTCTCTTTTTCTCTCTCTCTCTCTCTCTCTCGCTCTTTCTCGTTCTGCATCTGTGGGGGCTTGAAATTTGCAACACTGACCTCCCGTGGTGACAAGAGGTAATTGCAGCTGGACTCTCTTCTGAGCAGGACTCTTACAAACTAAAATGGAGAAGGACATGACCTCTCTTTCTCCTCCTTTTCTCGCTCTCTTTTCTTTCTTTCTTTCTTTTGCTAGCTTTCCTCCCATTCCTCACTTGCCCCCACCACTTCTGTTTCGGTGTCTGTTTAACTAATAGATCAGATAAATGAGTGTGAGGGTGGGGATGGGGTATAGGAAGTGTTTGTCTTTCATGTGTAAAGGTGTGTGTGGGTGGGTGGTTGGATACTTGTTCTTTGTCAAGTTTAAGTCTGTCTCATGAAAAGGAAGATCGCCAAAGTGTATATGGACAAAGAAGGCTCCATACTACCCCCCCCCCCCAAATACACACACACACACAAACACATACACACACTCTCTCACTGTTAAGAGAAAGTCTACTAAATGAACTTTCAGCTATTGTCTGGCTCAGCTCAGCCACCTCTGCCAAAAAAGAAACAAACAAACAAAAAAAACCCTCAAATCTGTAATGGGGTTTTCTCTCTATCGGTTCTCCATTGAGACATGTATCAGTGCATACACGCTGAAGCCTTGGAGGGAACCAATGTGAATGTTAGACACTGAGGACAGAGGGAAGGGGAGAGGGAGGGAGGTGATCTGTTGCCTAGCTTTTCTCTGGATACTTCCATCACCTGACTGACCAGCTGTTCCCAGTCCTAGTCCAGGGCAAGGCTCTAGCGCCTCCCGATTCTCTGTGTATTAAAGAGAAAGAAAGGAAGAGAAAAAAAAAAAGAGCAACTCAAGTCTAGCGGAATGTGATTGTCTGTCTTTCTCCTCCTTCTGTTAGCTGTCTTTCTTTCTTTCTCTTTCTCTCTCTCTGGTTGTCCCCCACGTGGCACTACATTCATTCAGCAGACAATTAAAACATGCTCATTGCCTTTTGATCGTCTTTTGTTTATTCCCCCCCCCCCCCCTTAATTTTTTTGCTGCTTTTGAAGATTCAGTTGTTTCTATTTATTTTATAGTTATATGAGCCTTTTTTTCTTTGTGTGATTTATTTTTCCATATTCTTTACTTTTATTATTATAAAATATTATAAAGAAAATTCTTGGGGTTTTGCTTTTAAAGATTGTTTTCAATGGTGTATATTTTCAGGTTCTACAGAAGAGCAATTACTATTATGTTTCAAGATTGTTGTCTTATTTGTTTTGTCATTTCCTGTCTTTGCTTATATGGGGTTTAAAAAAGGGGGGTGGGTGATTCATGTAAGGAGACAAACGGTTTTTGGACATTGGTATGCTGGAGATTAAGTGGCCCAATAGAGGGGGTGAAGATGTGATCAGGGTGTGTGTGTGTGTGTGTGTGTGCGTGTGTTCGCAACAGAGCCGTCTCACCTTTAACCTTCCAGAAAACGACCTGCCCCTCTGCCCCCTTCCCTTTATGCCAACCACCACCCTGGACGACATGAATGTCGGTGTGTGTGCGAGACTGACAAGAAAGTGAAACACTACGTGCTGTTGACCCTCGGGAGACGCACATTTGGTCCCCCTGCCGAGCCCTTGGCAACAGGATGACGTGAGATGAAAGACACAAATAACTGTTTGTCATGTCATGTTATGTCACATTGCCTCATAGTCTGGATTCGGAGGATGCAAAGTGAAGCTCAGCGAGGCGGCCCGGTTAATCGGCGCGGAGCTGGGTGGGGTAGGGTGAGGCTGAGGACAGTGATCTTGGGCCTTATTTCAGGCCCCCTTTTTGAGACTCCATGGGGGCTACCAACACTGGCCTCAAATACTACGGCTGTGGGAGTGTGTGTACGTGAGCACCTTTTGTCGTGGCTAGCTTTTTTTTGTTTGTTTGTTTTATTGTTATTGCTCTCCCAGTTGTTGTTAGGTGTGTGTGTGTGTGTGTGTGTGTGGTTACAGCTGTCTTTGGGATAGATGTGACCTGAAACTGAGCTCAGTCTGTTTCAGAAATGTGTGTGTATGTGTGTGTGTGACAGACAGGGGTGAGTTTTTGCCACAGTCTCAAAAAAAGACATACAGTAACAGCCAAACCAGCCCCAGTGTTTTGTCTCTGTAACAGATTGTAATGGCCCCCAAATAAATTCACATTGCTGTGCCCCCCCCCCCATGTTTGTAATGCTTTTCATTTTTAGTCATTTTTAAATTGTTTAAATTAATCAATAAATAAAACAAACAACAGAAGAGAAATTTGCTGGTTAGCACACTAATGTGTATGGAAAAGTACATTTTGTTTCTCTCGCTCTCTCTCTCTCTCTCTCTAAAATAAATGCATGTAATGACAATTCTATGACTGTCCATTTGTCCATTATCAATGCTGTGATGCTTTGACATCTTAATGTGATTGCACAGCCAGTGTATGCGCTAAGTTTTACCCTTTTGTGTTGTGTAGTTTTATGCTAATCTAGCAGTCCTATTCGTTATCCTGCGTAACCCCCAGTCAATTCTCCTGGCAAAGATGATGCGTTGACATGACTGTTTTGTTTTGTTTTTTTTTGAGAAGCTTGTCTCTTAAGGGCCTTTTATGTCCAAGCCCTTTGTTCCTATTTTTTCATGTTTTTTGTGTTATGGGTTTTTGGGTTATTCATTTCATTAACTTCCATCAGGAGATGTGGACAGCTATTTCCAGGTTTTGTTCCCGAGTGCTGATGTCAGTGGTGCTCAGATCGCTAAGGATTTCTGTACCTGTCTCAGAATGAAGGAGGACAACTTTTGGAGGACAAGTTGTTGTTGTGGTGGTGGTGATTGTTGTTGTTTTGTCTCCCCACCCCCTTCTGTTACCACAGCTTGGCTGTTTCTCCCACACACTTTTGCTGCTATGGTGATGGGATGTAGTTGCCAGTAGGCATGACTCAGTTTAAAAAAAAAAAAAAAAAAAAAAAAAAAGATGGCCATCTGGAAGGTCACAGATGTCAGCCATGTTGAAAGGGTCCTACTGTGAGAGATGTGTTTTGGACACGTGTGTTGGTTTGGTTTAAAAGTGCAATGCTTTTTGTTTTCTTTTGCAAATTACAGTTCTGAAGAAGTCAGGAGGATCTGTATCAGAATTCTATCAGGATATATTTTCCGTACAGAGGAAAAAGGGTACGCTATAAATAATCTCTGATAATGTCACTTTGAACTGTAACTGTTTGGAATGTGTATTTGGCCTTGGATATGGAAGAAAGGGGGGTGGGGGGGTGGAGTAAGCTTGAAGGCTCTGTCCAGTTACAACTCTCTGAGCCGTCCTGAGTTAGGTGCTTAGGGAGACCACTGGAACTGCTCTTCTCCCCTCATGCTTGGGTGACTCTGCTTCTGTATCTCATCAGGCATTGTCCTTTGCCTTTTGTATTTGTCTGATGGAAAGCAGTGCTTATAATGACACCACCAGAGTAACATAGAACTCAAGTCTTTCATGAAAGACTCCAGGGAGTGGATAAGAGTGAAACAGAATTATTGAGGCTTGAGACCTTCAATTACATCATACATTGTTTATGATGAAGTAGCCTGTAACAGTACATTGACTGCCATGACATGCAGATTGTGTTGAAACAGTAGCAAACACAGATGTCAGGGAAATCCCCGGTCATGGAAGTAGGCCTACTTTATCCTGTATAGAACACTGAACTTGTATTTCTGAAGTACATTTACATTTATGCATTTAGCAGGCGCTTTTATCCAAAGCGATTTACAATTTGTCAACTATCAATTGTTCAGGGCCAGTCTCCCCTAGACTCCCCTAGCTACTTAGGGTTAAGTGCCTTGCTCAAGGGCACAGGGGTGGCAGCTGGGATTCGAACCCACAACTTTTCATGCTGTTTGCACGAGTAGTAGTAGCCTTGAGATACTTTAATGTGTACTAATATGTGCATAATAATAATTTGCTAAATGCATAAATGTGAATATGTAGCCAAACAATGACCTGAGGAGTGTCAGACGCACGTCTCCAGTCCAGACAGTTTCTAAAGCGCTGCCTTCCAAAGTCCTGCTGTATTTGTGTGAAGTCAGCACATCTCTGCGCGAGTTCTGCCCTGGGGGGCTTCTAAGAGCCAATGTCTCTCATAACAAAAGGGAGGGATTGGGGTCGCAGAAACCCACTCAAACCCATTGCCCCCCCACCTCCTCTTCACCCGGTCTCCATGGTCAGGGGTCCCTCTCTCTGGCTTTCTCCTGTGTGGTCCATTAGTCTATTTGGAGCTTATTACTGTAATCCCCATGATGATGGAATTCCGAGACTTACAGTAATCTCTCTGTCTTATGTAACTGTTTAGTGTAACCCCAGTGGCCCCTGACTTCCCACATTCCTCAGAATTTAACATCAGTCGCCATTAACAACACTTAGGCTGCGACTACTACAGTTGCACCATCTACGTGTCTAGGAACAGGATTGGTGTGTGTGGGTGTACATGTGTGTCTTTTACTGTACCATTAGTTTCTGTGCATAGACCTTTTAAATACAGCAATCACTGGGTTATGAAAAAATATATATTTTCTCCCATTAAAAAAATTACTGAAGTCCTGCATGCAAGAGAGGAAAATGTGGAGAAGGACATTGAAGACAAGACAGAGTAGATTCTTTTCTTTCTACTGCCTTTGGAATTCATTTCCATATTTCCCCTACCCTTTGTCTTTAATAATAAAAAAAATAATAAAAAATGACTTAAAGTAAAGGATTTTCTTTGGCATTCCGTGTTGAAGATCAAAGGATGCTGCTCCCAGTGGCCTGGGGGTCTATACATTCATATTGAGATTTTTTTCTCTTGGAAAGTGTGTGTATGGGTGGGTAGAAGGGGGAAGTTCATTTTCCCTTAGTCTTTCATTTCCTCTCTGGGCTCCCTCAGGGACCATCAGCCTCTCAAAGCATGCAGCAACACACATTCATTTCTTTTTGTACATGACGTTCATGTTGGAGGCTGCCGTCATAGTCACTGGTTGATTAATAAGCCATTTTTTTTCTCTTCCCCCCTGTGTGACCATTGACTCAGTTATGGAGAGTGACCAGTTAAAATAATTGCTGACAGTCAGAGATCCGTTTCTAAGGTGTTAAGTGGTTATGTGGTTGAGAAAGACTTTTGGACCTGACAGACTGCAATGATAGATTTATTGTTTAATCTTGAAATAAAAGGTTTGTCAATGAATCTTCTAGGCTGCTGTGGCCATGTTTATATTTTCAGGTGATTTATGTGAAAAAATTCCTTTTGCACTTGATTTGGAGAATAAATAATTTCATTAGTTCTTATCACACATAACACAATTATTTAAATGATCTGATCACATAGCCACCCCAGTTTTCATGCATCAGTCACCAAAAAACCCTTCATTGTCTTTTTTACTTTTCTGCTTTTCTTTAAAAGGCTTTGAGATTTAGCTCCCCTCTATGGGTGCATTTTGTGGGACTCTGGACTGTTCTCAGCATGGATCAGCTCAGCCCTCCTGACCTAGGACCTTTTACTCCACACAGCAAGCGGACAAATACTGACCACCTCAGCAAAAAAGGCCTGAAACTTGAGTCACTTTTGTTGGGGGCAGAAAACCGGAGGTGTGCAAGACAAACACAAATGTACGTTTTAACCATTAACAGATGAGAGGAGAATCTGCAAGGCAGCTCTCTATGCAAGTTATTTGGATTAGTCATTATCACCTGTGGGTATTCATCTCGAAGAACTGCTGTTTACTCACTGTCCATGCAAACTGTGCTATGATCTATGAATCAAATGTTTCTGTCACAGTTGCTGTTGACCACAGAGTATGAGGGAGATCCTCATAGTGCTCTCAGCTCCAACTACTATGCCTACAGTTTTCTATCTAGTCTTTTCTTTCAGGCCAGGGAAAAGTGATAATTTTGCTTATGCAGGAAGCTGGAACAAAATTATAGAAGGGATATGCCATAGGCCTAGACATCCTAATTTCAACAAATCAGATTTTCATCAAACCAGATTTTTATGCATACACATTCAAAGATAAATAGGTATATAGATATATATACTTTAATTGTGTTAGATTGCTTGATGCCTTAATGCACAAGTATCACACGTTTGTGCATCTCTGAGGATCCTCTGCAATGCAGTGTGACATCACTGGGGCCTCTGGGTTAGTTGCTGACCACTGGAGATTTTAAACACTTGTCTGGGCTTGTTCTGGAGGATTATAGGACTTTAATTAACCCTTTTGAAGACAATCATGTTCTGGGTATATGTACTTACGTCTGAATATGTGTCTGTTCTTTCACTATAACAAGAGCATACTGTCATGCTTATTTGCATGACAGTATGTATGCTTATTTCAATAGGCAATGTTGTCTAAAATGTTATCATGATCCTTTATTTGCTTGAAACAGGGGATGTAATATGTCACATTTCCACAAAATCTGGAACGTGATCAAAACTGTGATCAAAAACTTCCTCGCGCGCTCTCTCCAGCAGTTCTGGCGTCGCGGAATGTGTGTGATTGTTTGTTTAATGTTGAAAGAGGCTTTTCCGTCTGGTCAACCCAAATCTTAGTTGTTGTCTTTAAATCACAGTTGTTATGTTAGAAATATTTATGAGGACATATCCGGAAGAGCTGTTCACGTTCACAGGTTCAACTTTTGAAAGAACAGAACTGGGCGTTCTGGTCAATGACTGATTCTTAAGGTTTCTCTGATCCAGATACAAATGATCCTATTTGGAAATTAAATTTAGTAGGTAGGCCTACCCTATTTTAACTTTACAATGGTACCATAAGCCACGAGTGTTGCTGATAACCTGGACAAGTAGAGGTTTTAATACTATCTACTACATTTTCTCTACATGTAAGATTATTATAATGAAGAATAATTTTATCAGTATAGGAAGACCATTGCATTGTCTTACCAGCACTGTCAACAACAATAGCCTTCTCCTTTAAGAAGATGCCGTCATCCTTTCAGACAATTTATAGCAAATCTTTAAACTGAGCATCACTGTAAATGGGCTGATGGACTTAGTTCTGTGATGACTGTGGCCCTTGATGTGATTTTAAAAAGAAACCGAGGATAAGAGAGGATAGCGAAGACAGATTCACTCACATGACAGCGATTACGGGGGGAGTTGGGTGGGCGTGGGACACGATGGTCGGTGGAGAGCGCTTACCACCGGCAAAGTTTCCCAGCCAGACTGTCAAAAGAACCGTAATAACCCTCCCGTCGTGAGATAGCCTACGCTGTTGGATCACAACGGAATTCCCTTTACCAAAAAGGTTTGTTTAGCAGGTAAATCGCAAAAAAAGAATTGGCTTATCGAATGTGTTGGTGTCAAACATTTCCTCACTGGGAAGGCTATCTCAAAAATGCATGTGTGCAATTTCTGTCTAGTTCACTCATTGGCAATGAGTGCCAATGCCTGTATGCAACAGGTTACGCTGTTCTAGCATTTTAATCACTCGTGGTGTTTAGATGGTGACTGAATTTATTTTTCAGAGTTTCTTTTGAGTTGTGTTGTGGTGTTGGTAACGTTATGCACAGTGGGGCAAGACAGAGACTCTCATAAACGGGGATTGCCATGTACGAGGCTGTTACTTAGCCAGTGGTCTCCATATTGTGCTGGACCTTGCTCTAACAAATGTCTGTACATGAAACAAAAGTTTCAGGTTATTGCTATTTACAGTTACATTGCCTGCATTAAAATGGTCCAAACTATGATTAATTTATGATACTGCCTATTTGTGTGTGTGTGTGTGTGTGCGCGCGTGCTGAGAGTCAAGTGTATTTCAAGTGTTTTTTGAATAGAACATTTGGGTAATCCATTGCACTCAGTATGTCAAATATGTTACAATTCAATACAATTTCTTTTTTTTTTCTTTTCCTTTTGTTTCATCGAGTAGTTGTCATGGATGGACATGTGAAGTTGTGGAGCAGCATCAGCCACATTTGCTTGCTCGGACTGACTCTACTGCTCCTCCTGTTTGAGATCATCGTCAGCCGTCTCTGCCGCTGCCTCATCAACATGGTAGATGGTTTCCACACCCTGTACATTCTCCTCCACCTGTCGCTCCAGCGACCCTGGGCTACACACACACCTCCTGACTCCTCTTCACCTGTCTCTCCAAATCGCCCTCCTCTACCTCTGGCCTCCTCACCTCACATCAGCTCCTTAGACTCACACATCACTTCCTCTTCCCACACCGACTCCTCTCCCCCCAGCACCCCTCACCCCGACCTTAACAGCATGTCACCCTGCGGACCCCTTCCCAATTTTAGTCGTGACATCACTTCCCCACCCTTATGCTTCATGCCATCTCGCATCCAGCCATTTGGTGCACTATTCTCAGCACTGGTGGTGGCTTCCCTGTGTGTGTCTGTCACACTGGAGATCCTCAACCACATCTTACAGCCGCACCCCATCCAGAGGCCCATCCTGGCCACGGTGGCCAGTGCGCTCAGCTTGTTCTTCAATGCCATCATTTTGCTGAGACCCATTTTGGCCCGGCTGGGACTGCGGCCAGCAAAGTCTGCATCTGTGTCCATCTCTGCTGCAGAGCCCCTGGGATTACAGTCAAACGAGAGAGGTTTGTTTAATTTCTCTACATAACCTGTCCATCTGTAATATTAAGTTTCAGCTGTTCTGCTATTCTGTTATGGTACGAAAAGGAAGTTGCAAAATTGCATGTGGAGTTTTAAGATTTCTGATTTTCATTTTGCAACTGACACCTTTAAATGCAAGAGTACTTCATGAGCAAACCATGAATTGCCCCTTCAATACCTTATTTCACCACTGCGTCAGAAAATGTGAAAATTATTACACTTGTGGAATAATTATAATTGCTATGCTGAAACGGAGGGATTTAAGTTTTTGATGCTTGAGATGTGTTTTTTTTTATCATAACCATCTGTAGTTGGGGCAAAAACCACAGAAGATGGTTTGGTGGGGGGCGTCCTTCAAGACGGATCCCTTTTGTTCTGTAACCCTGCCGCTTCCAGTGTGCTGGATGCCGACAGCGAGTCTGTGACCCCAACCCCCGACTCTCTGGGGTCTAGTATACAACATGAGACGTCACCCTCTGCAGAACAGGACACAGAGGACCATCCTCAGGCCAACTCCAGGGCTCTTGAGCTAACAGACATTCCATCTCAAGTTCCTGTGTGCTGCACTGGCCACACTGGTGAGGAGAACCTCTCACCTGTCACCTCCAGTTCTTCTGGAGCGTATCGCACAAGAGTAGCCAAACAACGCTTAGTTGGTTTGCATAAGCTTCACTGATCATATAGATTACTAACATGTCACTTTTCCTTGGATTAACGATCCAAGTTCTGCCAGAAAAACTCAGAGAGCATGTAGGCTGTGTAACGCAAAGACCTGAATTCACATTGGATTTTACAAAGTATTTCAAGTGCATGGAAGAAATAAAGTCTTTGGCATATGCCCAATCCACAGTCCAGAACTAGACGCCTGTAGACCCATGCCGGTCTTGCACTATATATATATATATATATATATATATATATATATATATATATACATATACACACACATATATATAAATAATTCATTACATTTATTAAGTGCTTTACAGTGGAAGGGGACCTTGCTAACCACCACCAATGTGTAGCACCCATCTGAGTGACATACGGCAACCATTATGCGCCAGAACGCTCACCATACGCCAGCTTGAGGTGGAGAGTGAGGAAGTGAATGAGCTAATTACAAATGAGGATGATCATGGGGGTCAGACTAATAATAACAGGCAGGGGTGTAACACACACCCTGGACAGACAGACTGGGACCAAACTTTTGATGATGGGTAGGAGGGAATATGAAGATCACGGCACCTGGAGTTGAAGAGTCGTCATGTTAAATGAATCACTGCATTGATAAGTTGATCTGTTGATTGGACAAGTATAATGAATGAGTGACGTTGCATTAGAGGCTTACTGGCAGAACGCTGAAGTGTTCATTTATTAAGAGACTTCTGCTAGTGTTTGATTTCTATAGTCATTCTTTTGTTCGCGCCAAGTGAGTTGCTCTTGGTGCCTGCTAGTCCTGAAAGTTCAGCTTCAAGCACGAGAACACTAGTCAGACTGGTATTTGTTGGATCCAACACTATTAATGGCCATTCAAAGCATTGGTGATCCGACATGGGATAATTCTTACAATGCCGTGCCATTACCATCAGATCTTACAATGTGCATTAAATCCTCCAGGAGTCTCATCTTTTAGGGTTTTTGAGAAATACAATTTAAAACAATAATTATCAAGCTTTCAGTGACATTCAGCCCAATGTAGACCAATGTTTTGAGAGCAAAGAAAGTTTGTACATAAGCAGTTGTATGAGAGGCACAATGAAACAGTAGCCATTTGTCTAAAAGTCTGAGGGAGTAGTGTGGTATTTGCAGTATTGGCCCGACTGAAAACAAAAGAGTATTTCGGAAAGGAAAACTAGGAGTTCTCACAAGGGCAGCTCTAGTGTGTACAACTTTGTTCTGTTCTTGAATTTATTCGACATTGTATCAACATTCTGTTTAAGGCTGCAGGAAACTTCTTCCCAAGTAACTGTTATAATGCAAAAACTGATAGTGCTCATCAAAAAAGCTTGTTAGTTCATGTGAGATCATAAAAGAGTTTTGTGCAATAATAGTTTTATTTATTTTGATGCACATTTTTTTTAGGTTTATGTTTATGTTTTTTTACATATAAACATAAATATTTGCATTCATTTAAATTTCTCTTTTCTCTGTCCCTGCCAGGAAATCCAGCAGACTTATGTGTCCCCTCTCTGTCATTACCCTATAAAGCATCAACCAGAGGTCATCAGAGTTGTGACCTACACCAGGTTCCCACCACCATTCTCTATGATCTATTGTGCCCATGCCTGGCACTGGCCAATGCCTTGACTGCGCTGTTGGGCAGTCCTGACTGCCACCACCCACAGGAGGCATGCAGCTCTCTGGTCTACCTGGATCCAGCGGTGTCCTTGGCAGCTGTGATGGCACTTCTGGCCTGCACCTTACCAGAGGTGCGCCGTTTGGGGCTGCTGCTGCTGCAGAGCTGTCCTCCTGGCCTCAGTGTACCTGAACTCCGGCGTGAGCTTGCAGCCGTGCCTGGTGTGGAGGACGTGCACGAGCTTCATGCATGGCAGCTGACTGAAACCTACATGGTGGCCTCTGTGCATGTGCACGTGGACAGCCACTGCTGGCGGGACAGGCCTGATGAGGTCATTGCCAGAGTGACAGAAACACTACGCAAAGCCGGAGTGAGCATGTGTACAGTCCAGCCAGAGTGTCTGAATGGAGAGTCAGCCTTAGCAGCCTCACCTGACAAATTAGTTGAGGATCGGCTCTGCAGTCTACCCTGTAGGAAGGAGTGCCTGGATAAGATGTGCTGCACACCTCAGACCAAAGCAGGCATAGACGATGGGACGCCACCTAGTGGAGATGTGGAGGAGAAACCTCCACAGGCTGTCATCATAGAAAACACCTTCTTGTGATAGGCAGAATTTTTAAGTAGTTCTTATCAGCTGTAGCTGAACAGGATTTAAAAAAGGACTTAACATCTGTGCACCAAATGCAGGACCTCATATTACATCTGAATGTAGTTATGACTTGTAGGGAGACAAAAAAAAACTAATTTATACTAAGTAAATTATGTTTTTGTTTTTGTTTTTTTTTTTTACATTTTCTAATCTTTACACATGTTATTGTGTATGCTGTAAGATATATTGTATTCATTGTATATTGTTCAAATAATGAATTTTAAACCGATTTGCTTTGGTCTGGTCTTTACTCAGTTTAACTGGAATCAAGGTTGGAATGGGGAAAAAGGGAATATGAAAGATGGCTATCCTAATCAAACTTACCTCCAAGAAGAGTCAAGAAGAGGTTCATAGCCTAAGAATTCATAGGTCATACACAATTAAAATTCAATAGCCCTGTCGTTTTGTAAATTCCAAACTCAAGACATGTTGAACATAAGGATAGCAAAATATTAGGAAAAGAGCTGCCGAATGCAGGAAGTAAATGACTGGTAAACAACAGTAACAAACAAAGCTATATGAATGAAGATAATAAGTAGCCTATACTTAGGCGAGATCATTCTCTTTTGTCCTGTGGCAGGACTATCGAGTGAATAAAACGTAGTGTTGCATTTCTGCCTTTTCCCTCCGGAACAGTAGATGGCGCTAAACATGTTGTAATTGAAAATTCAAATAGGTCTTAACGGACGAGGAAAATAATTTACAACAGTTTTGCATTTTCTTTCAAATGTCTAGTTGGAGTATTTTCGAAGGGCTTTAACCGATGCAGCTGCTACGCGCAGCACGCGGCAAAGTATGTTCGATTCAGTGTCGTAAGTTGAAATGCAGGAAAGGTTATATTTTGCTTACCACAATATAAATAGGCTGACGTTACATGCACGTGTAAACGCATGTAACGTATGTAATGTATTTACGAGACAAGGTGTAATTTGGTGATACAAAATAGCTGTGTTGTAGACGCTGAACGACGTAATCCTGATTAGTCTTCGAACGTTTGGTTTCTGAATGTAAGTGTAATGTGACACTACATTGCTTTGCTAGCCAACTCAGGTGCAGAACCATGTCCTACAGTGTTAGCGGGTACACTTGATGAATGAGGGGATGAATGAAGCTGATGAGGGCAGTTGTGTGACATCTTCAATGGACGTCCCCCGTGTATCAGATAAGGATCCCTATGTAGCTGGAATCCGCATATGTGGGTCAACGCCTCTTCTATGGCGTGTTGCCGATCTCAAGAACGCTCGACAGGCTGGGGTCATTGGATCTTTGGTGGGCTCACTAGCCCGGCAGCCACGACAAAACACGCGTCTGGGTCGACCGCTGGAACTCCTAGACGAGGAAGCACGTGTGCTAGCTGACGAGGGGAAAGCTAAAGTCATAATGGCGAGGAACGATGATGTAAAATTTTACTTATTTTGAAAGCAGTTTAAGTATTTTTAAAATCATGGCCATTATTATGATCATTTGTCAACAAGATTTTCATGTGTCAGGTTTATGTTGGTTTTATTCGCGTAGGCCTACCTTACGGAATATCTTACTGTTAATGTCTACAGATAGCAGAGGACCATTTTAAACAAGTTGAGGAGTACCGAAAAGACCTTGGGCACAGCCACAAACTGCAATGCGCCCTTGCACTCCAGGACAGGAAGGCAGTTCTACAAAGGGTCATGAATGACACTCAGAATGGTGAGCATGCAGATGCATGAGGTAGAGAGAACTCTCTAAGATCCATAACTGTAATCAGATGTCTTAAGACTTAGAGTCTAAGGGAATCTCTTCAGAAACCTATAAATGAATCATGACCTGTGTGTGTGTGCTTTAGAGAGCTCAGTGCGAGAACGTCTGGAGGCTCTGGATCGAGACTTCTCTCTCCCTGTCTCTGCCATGACCATCCAGCTGCACACTGCACGGGCTGGTTTTGGCTACCACAGCGAGGAGCAAGACTTCCTGGCCGCCAGCTGGCCAACGCAGCAAGATGAGCACTCACAGACAAGATTCCTTGTCTACCGGGACCTGCGCAGGAGAGGGTTCTACCTGACCTCAGCCGGAAAATTTGGTGGAGACTACTTGGTGTACCCTGGTAAGTTCCAGACCTTTTGGAGCAGGAGCACCATGGGCTTAAGGCAGATATAGCAACCTCTGATTTTATTTTGTTGGCAAATGCAATTAACCACCTATCAAGTGTTGAAGTAAGCTGACTGGGTGCTCTGTGGCCTCCCTTTGTTAAAGCCATCCCTATGAAGAAGCAAACCAGTTCTGTTTCTCTCTTCATAGGTGACCCTCTCCGTTTTCATGCTCATTTCATTGCCCTCTGCATCGCCATGGACACGGCAACCCCTCTCTGTGACATCCTGGCGATGGCCCGACTTGGCTCCAACGTTAAGAAGACTGTGGTGCTTTGTTCACCTCGTGGCACTCAAAAGCAGTCAAGTCTTGAAGAGGGCAGGGGAGACAAAAATGATAGTGGTACTGCTGCTTGTGTAGGAGAGGATGATGACGTGGTGTACACATCCCTACAGTGGAGTGGAATGATCTGAGTGTACTGCTAACACTACAAGCTGAGCTAGCCACAGATCCCTTTGCAGTTACAGTTACTGTCACAGTACAGTTCTGCTGGACCACCATTTCTTCTTGAAGGGTCTGCTTCTAATTTGACTGATCTGTTCTGTGTGAATATAACCCTGAATCTGACGTGACCTGTCTGAAAGGAAGTGGATGATGATCAGCGAGGTCTTTAGATGTACGGATCATCCTCTCACTCATATATGGATTAAGACTGTTCTTTATGACCGTCACTGACACTTCAGACTGGAGTGAATGTATGACAAATGCATCTGTAAGTAATAAGAACTTTTTCTACACACAACAAAAAATACAAATATATAAGAGTTTACCCAACCATCTGTCATACAGGTTCACATATTTCTGCAATATATGTTTTAAAAGCCATGGTATTGTCTGAATTAATGTTTTTATTCATTGTCTGGAATGCATACAAATACATATACATTTTCCTAATAGTAAGGGAAATTAAGGGAAACCTACACTATTAATATAAGCACACTTTTACATTGTTAGCAGGTATTTCAAAGAACCTCAGTGCATATTGCAGTTATAGACCCAGCAATGAGCATTTGCACAAGATGTAAAGCTGTCTAAGTGATTGGACAGCACTTTGCAAAGTGCCGTTGAGGTGATGTTACACTGTGAACCAGGTGACCAAGGAAAATGTATTTGGAAAAGTGCTAAGGCATCCCAGATGGAAAGGAGAGGATACTAGTGACTCTCTACTCTTTTACTTCACTCATTGTCTAGGTACACAGTGGTATGAAAAAAGAAATGGCAAGACCTTGCATTAGGCAAATGCGACATTACCTGACTTCATCAAGCTAGATGCAGCTGCCTGCAGTCAACAATGCATTTTAGGTTGAAAACACCAAAGATAACCAATCGAATGGGAATTTCTGGCTGTAGGTGGCTGTGAATTTTGAATTTTTGGAATATCTATAATATTTTCTGCAGTATTGACGTCATTACAGAGTAATATTGTTAGCAGTATTTAAATCACTATAATCATCACACATCTTCACTCTGCTCTGCCTCTCTGGTGGCATGTCCAGACATCTCAGTTATTCTCCTCAGTCTCTCCTGGGAGGTCTGGTCTCTTCCGCTGACCCTCAGATGGACAGAGATCACAGCACAGATCATCCCCAGCAGCCCACAGGCCATCAGTGAAGAGTACACTCTGTAGAAAGCAGAGTCAATCCCAAATGGATACTTGTGCAGCAGGTAAACTTTCCTGTGATGGCAGAAAGGTGTATCCGATTCAGAATATCCCCATACAAAGCAATTATACTGTCCGCTGTCATTCTGTGTGAGGTTTGACATTGTCAGGCTTAATAGGGTATTTTCAGTGGACTTCATTCCTGCTTCTCTGTAGGCTTGGATGTGTTGTATTAATGTCGTCCAATCTTGTCCAAGTCTCTCATGGATGCAGTCACATTTGGCCCTGGTTGCATTAAGCTCACAAGGTCCACAGTCCAAGGTAACACTGCCCCCCTGTGAAAATTTCAAGTACATGGTTTCCAGGTCTAAGCAAACAAAAACTGTATGCTCGAGCATGTTGCTTGGGCATTCATAATAACCAGAGTGTTCCACTGAGATGAAGGGGATTATGAGCGAATAACTTCCTGGTTCAACATGCATCCCTTCTTCCTCTTCACGTGTGAGGTTGGCAGACAAAGCACGGTCAATGTAAATATCTTTAAGTGGGGTCTTCCAGTGGAACACCTCCATCTCCTTAACAACATGATGACAAGGGAGTGTTAGGTTTTCACCTGTTTTCTTATGTATCATTGAAAACCCCCTGCCTCCCCTTCCCACTTTCGGTAACCCACTTTCACCATAAGCTAGGCATTGTTCACCAGACCAAATTAGGAAGTGGTATTCCGTACCATGAGTGTCGGTGGAGATGAAGCTTGTGGATCCATTTATGAGCACCTTTGCTTCACCACTCTGGTCATCTTGTTTACCAAGAAGAGACAAAGTTGTATTTAGGATCAAAATCTTCTTGCCTGACCTGACCATGTAATAGGATGTTGTACGGTCCTTTAGGGTCTTGTACACCAGCAGCCTGTTGGCGTGTCCAGTGCTGAAATTTTTCACTGTCCATTCTAGAATTTTCTTATGTATGTTTACAGTGACCTCAAGTCTGTCTCTACAAACAGTCAGATCATAAGCCTTGTTCTCTCTAAGTATGCCGTTTCTCCAGCGCTCGGTAAGGTAGCATCCGCTGTCCAACAGGGAGAGGTTGCTCATCCTGAATCTGGTGTTCAGGTAGTTTACTCGAGAAGGCAGACAAGAGCCTGAGTGGCAGGTCGGATCAGAGGAGTTCATCAGCAGTAAAAGGCCGTCTTCATTGGATTTATAGAGGAGACTTCTGAAGTTATCGTCACTCATACGATAGGTGGACCTGACCTCAAACTCAGCAAATCCTCCTTGATATCCAAAAGCAAGCACAGCTTCCTGAGTAAAAATGCATCTAAGGGAGAGTACTATGACAATGACCGCTCTGAACATGGCCATGCTATTTACTTGCTTCTCTGGCACTTCACACAGGGAGACACATCTAGCTGAAGGTCTTTTATACTTTTTTTCATCCAGGAAATGGTAACCACTGTCAAGTGGCCCCCAAGTGACCTTGTACTGACATTTAGACAAGCGTGTCACTGCATCTGATAAAAACACCATATGTTAATTTCTGATTGCACACAGTTGCATATAACTTGCCACAATATACCTCCAATCCACAGAATCCATTGTTGCACGCTGTGTGCACACATGCAACGTGCATTTAACTCTCTTTAAAACCTTGTTTCACGTTCAGTGTGTTGGTGTGTGTGTTGATGGTATCTGTGCATACTTTAGAGAGCTCTTTCAGCAGTAGAGCCTATCTCCACAGATATCTTCAAACCACTAATCTCTTCCAAAAAGCTGTCACTTGCATGTCACCTCAAAATGTGATTGCCATCAAAATATGTTGTTCTTCACAGAATGTTCTTATAGTGATGACTTTGGGGTTGCAGATAAACATGTGGGGTCATTTGCTCTTTCAGATAGACAGGCCATGACTAGTGTAGAGTGACCACCTGTCCACTTTATTTAGTACTGTACAGCAATTTGAGCTTTTGCCCCACATCCCACATATTGCTATAAATGTCCCACTTTTTATCTGTTTCACTAATACAAGCCCAATCTATCTATTATGACAGTACATATAATTTGAGTAAGTTTTTACATGGACAAGGACTACTTCCTATACTACAATAGGCCAGAGATCTTCAGTCAGAACGACAGGCCTAGGCCTAACTCTTTTTAATAATCTTTAAAATGAAAAACATTTTTTGCCAGAAAGTCATCACATTTTCAGGGCAAGACAAAGCATCACACTGTGGACAGGGGGATGGCTAAGGGGGGAGGGGGGCACTGCACCCCCAGACAAAAGCCCTGCCCACTCAGGTTGAAAGAAACAGCTATTGCTGTTTCTAAGCACATTCGACATCTTTAGTCTCTCTTTAAAGCATACAGAACTTTTAGCTTCTATAAGTAAAATTAAATATTTGTTTTTTACAAAATATACCATTCTTCAGCTCTTCAATCCTATCCACTTAAAACTGCTTAGTGCTACAAATGATCATCAATACAGTTTCATTTTATTGTTTTTTTCCCTCTGTATTTGATATATGTTGCTAATAGTAACTAGTAACTAATAGTAGTAGTTGATATATTTTGTGAATAATAACCTCTCTTGAGGTTAATGCCACAGAGTCACTCAGTATAAACTAACCGCCCATTTAAACTTTTCAATCAGATGATGGTGCACATGCTAGGCCAGCTCTCCAGCCTCTCCAAAACTGAATTGCTGGTCCTCCCAGCCAAGCAAACCATACATCACAACATCTTTACCCCACCAAGGGAAACCTGGGTGTCATGATTGATGACCAGCTGACCTTTGCTGATCACATTGCCTCGGGAAGTGCCATTTTTCTCTTTTCAACATATGGAAGATCAGGCTGTACCTATCCTAACATGCAACCCAGCTCCTGGTACATACCCTGGTTATCTCTTGCCTTGACTATTGCAATGCCCTTCTATTAGGTCTTCCAGCCTGTGCTGTGAGACCGCTGCAAATGATCCAGAATGCAGCTGCATGTCTGGTTTTCAACCAGCGAAAAAGAGCACGTCACACCTCTGTTCACTGAACTCCACTGGCTACTCTTAGCCACTCGCATCAGATTCAGAGCATTGATGTTGGCCTACAGGGTGATTGATGGATCTGCTCCCATCTACCTTAATTCTGTCTTTCTCTCTTAAAGCCCTATGTCACCCTCTGGCCACTTTGTTCCTCCAAGGAGCATCATCTAGCACTGCCAACACCTCACACAGGTCAATCCAGACTCTTCTCATGTGTTCACATGCTGGTGGAATGACCTTCCAAGTGCTACCAGAGTAACAGATACCCTCTCCACCTTCGAAAAAAGTTTTGAAGACCCAGCTCTTCCAATAATATCTCCTGGCTTAAAATTATGAACACCAGGAATGCTCTTACAATGCACGTCTCACTCTCTCTCCATATTGCACTTTTTTATTACACTATTGCACTTTCATCTCAAAATAATGCAAATTTCATGTTAGCAATATGCACTCTTAATTAGTTTTCATTGTGCTGTAGCTTGAATGTTTATCCTCTTGTAAGTCACTTTGGATAGAAGCATCTGCTAAATGCATAAATGTAAATGTAAATGGAATGTAATAGTAGCTGCATTCTTTTGCAATCTCAACCTGAAGTCAAAAAACATTATCACATCATTACGCTACTGAACATCACAACCAAAGAAATTTAGGTGACTATATACCTGGCAAGTCTGTCCTTTTAAGTATTGCTGGCAACCAGTTGTTCTTGATCATGGTACAGTGGTGGATTACTTCGTGACATGGTGCAAGGATTCTTTTCTTTAATTAATTGTGTCAAAAACTAAAGAAATGGTGATTGACTTTGATACTCCTACTCCAAAAGCAAAAGTGGGATCAAGTGGGAAAAGAGGGATCAGAGGTGGAACTGGTAGACAGTTATAAATACCTGGGTACAGTGCTGGACAATAAGTTAAACTTCCATGCTAATTCTGTGGCTATCCATATGAAGGTTCTTTAGCGCCTTTATTTTCTAATATATGTACTAAAATTATATTGTTTTATAGACCCTTCATTGAGTCTGTCCTGTCTTTTTTAGATGGTTATTAATGGTTTGGTAATCTTAACATTGCTGAGAGAAATAAGCTTGGTCGGCTTGTCAGTGTAGCTGGTAAGGTTTTTGGGGTAACCCAAACCCAGCTTTGTTACCTGTATGACCGTCATGTACTCAGGAAGGCACTGGCAATACTGGACTGTCCTGACCACCCCCTCTGCAGGGAGTTTGTGCTTCTACCGTCAGGTAGAAGATATAAGGTTCCCACACACAGGACTAAAAGATATAAACTCTCTTTTGTCTGTACTGCTGTTAACTTACTGAATAAGCATAGATGATGTCTATGATGGACTGTACTATCCTGCTTTGACCCTTATGCTTTCCCAGTCTCTTCATGTTGTGAGTTTACTGCTAACACTGCTAGCTGAGCTAGCCATAGATCCCTTTCCAGTTACAGTTAATGTCACAGTACAGTTCTGCTGGACCGCCATTTCTTCTTTGAATGATCTGATTTATCTAAATATAACCTTGAATTTTACATCTGACATAAAACCTGTCTGAAAGGAAGTGGATGGTGTTCAGCGAGGTCCTCAGATGTATGGATTAGCAAGTCATCCTCTCACTCATATATGGATTTAGACTGTTCTTTATGACCGTCACTGACGTGCAAGACTTCACAGACTAGACTGAATGTATGACAAATGTATCTGTTAATAATAACAGCTTTTTGTACACACAACAAAAAACACAAATATAGCTCATCTTGGAAACACCAAGAGTTTACCCAACCATCTGTCATACAGGTTCACATATTTCTGCAATCTATGTTTTAAAAGCCATGGTATTGTCTGAATGTATGATTTTATTTATTATCTGGAATGCATACAAATACATATACATTTTTGTGATGGTAAGGGAAATGAAGGGAAACCTATTAATATGAGCACACTTTTACTTGGTTAGCAAGTATTTCAAAGAATCACAGAGCATATTGCAGTTATAAACCTAGCAATAAGCATTTGTACAAGATCTAAAGCTGTCTAAGTGATTGGACAGTGCTTTGCAAAGTGCCGTTGAGGTGATGTGACAGTGTACATTGACCAAGAAAAATGTATTTGGATAAGATCTGGTTAAGGTTTTTTTTAAGGAAAGGATACTAGTCATTACATGAAAAAGTAGTTTTCTTTTACTTCACTTTTTGTCTAGGTACACAGTAGTATGAAAAAAGAAATGGTATGACTTTGCATCAGGCAAATGGGTGGACTTGACCTCAAACTCAGCAAATCCTCCTTGGTATCCAAAAGCAAGCACAGCTTCCTGAGTAAAAATGCATCTAAGGGAGAGTACTATGACAATGACCGCTCTGAACATGGCCATGCTATTTACTTGCTTCTCTGGCACTTCACACAGGGAGACACATCTAGCTGAAGGTCTTTTATACTTTTTTTCATCCAGGAAATGGTAACCACTGTCAAGTGGCCCCCAAGTGACCTTGTACTGACATTTAGACAAGCGTGTCACTGCATCTGATAAAAACACCATATGTTAATTTCTGATTGCACACAGTTGCATATAACTTGCCACAATATACCTCCAATCCACAGAATCCATTGTTGCACGCTGTGTGCACACATGCAACGTGCATTTAACTCTCTTTAAAACCTTGTTTCACGTTCAGTGTGTTGGTGTGTGTGTTGATGGTATCTGTGCATACTTTAGAGAGCTCTTTCAGCAGTAGAGCCTATCTCCACAGATATCTTCAAACCACTAATCTCTTCCAAACAGCTGTCACTTGCATGTCACCTCAAAATGTGATTGCCATCAAAATATGTTGTTCTTCACAGAATGTTCTTATAGTGATGACTTTGGGGTTGCAGATAAACATGTGGGGTCATTTGCTCTTTCAGATAGACAGGCCATGACTAGTGTAGAGTGACCACCTGTCCACTTTATTTAGTACTGTACAGCAATTTGAGCTTTTGCTCCACATCCCACATGTTGCTATAAATGTCCCACTTTTTATCTGTTTCACTAATACAAGCCCAATCTATCTATTATGACAGTACATATAATTTGAGTAAGTTTGTACATGGACAAGGACTATTTCCTATACTACAATAGGCCAGAGATCTTCAGTCAGAACGACAGACCTAGGCCTAACTCTTTTTAATAATCTTTAAAATGAAAAACATTTTTTGCCAGAAAGTCATCACATTTTCAGGGCAAGACAAAGCATCACACTGTGGACAGGGGGATGGCTAAGGGGGGAGGGGGGCACTGCACCCCCAGACAAAAGCCCTGCCCACTCAGGTTGAAAGAAACAGCTATCGCTGTTTCTAAGCACATTTGACATCTTTAGTCTCTCTTTAAAGCATACAGAACTTTTAGCTTCTATAAGTAAAATTAAATATTTGTTTTTTACAAAATATACCATTCTTCAGCTCTTCAATCCTATCCACTTAAAATTGCTTAGTGTTACAAATGATCATCAATACAGTTTCATTTTATTGTTTTTTTCCCACTGTATTTGATATATGTTGCTAATAGTAACTAGTAACTAATAGTAGTAGTTGATATATTTTGTGAATAATAACCTCTCTTGAGGTTAATGCCACAGAGTCACTCTGCTCTACACTGAGCTCCTGCTTGGATCACTTGTGCCCTCTGTCTACCAGACCTGCTCAATCTACTCAGTCTCATGCGTGGCTTAATGAGTTTCTTCGCTCATTCGAATCTGGCTTCAAAAGTGGCCACTCCACTGCGCTTCTGTCTATGACGGAAGCCTTAAAAGAGTCAATCCTCAGTACTCATCCTGCTTGACCTATCAGCAGCATTTGATATGGTCAACCACTGTATCCTGCTGGACAAACTAACATGGGCATCAATAGCAAAGTGCACTCTTGGATTTAATCCTGTCTCACTGGGCGGTCGTTCAATGTGTCATGGCAAGGGCAAACATCTGCGCTACACCGCCTCACCACAGGGGTGCCCCAAGACTCTGTGCTGAGGCCCTTTCTCTTTGCCATGTATACCACCTCACTGGGTCCAATCATCTAGTCCCATGGCTTCTCCTGTCACCGCTATGCAGATGATACCCAGCTCTATCTGCCTTTCCTCTTGGTGACTCCACGGTGTCAACACGGATCTCTGACTGTCTTTCTGACATATCTGCATGGATGAAAGATCATCACCTCCAGCTAAACCTGAAAAAAAAAACTGAAGTGCTGGTCCTCCCAGCCAAGCAAACCATACATCACAACATCAGCAACAAGATAGACTCCTTATCTGTTAGCTCCCACCAAGAGAAACCTGGGTGTCATGATTGATGATAGCTGACCTTTGCTGATCACATTGCCTCTTGGTCATGCCATTTTTCTTTATTCAACATATTGAAGATTTCTACAGAGGGACGATTGAGAGCATCCTCAGTGGCACCATCACAGTGTGGTTCGGCAACTGCACTGCTGCAGAACGTAAGGCCCTGCAGCGGATTGTGAGGACAGCCAAAATGATCACTGATCTCTCTGCCCCCCCTCTCAGACATCTACAGCACCCGCTGTCTGCGGAAAGCCAAGAACATTGTCAAAGACACTACCCATCCCTCCCATGGACTATTCACCTTACTACCATCTGGTAGAAGGTTCCGCAGCATCACTGACCGCACCTCTAGAATGGGGAAGAGCTTCTTCCAGGCAGTCAGACTGCTGAACAACCTGTAGTGCAATTGGACTGTAATTTCTTAGTAACTCAGGATGCAAACCAGCGCATCACAGCACACTGCACCTTTATGCCCCCTGCACTTTCTTGCTGCTATCACTTATATTTATGTAGTATAGTCTTTTGTTTACAAATCATACCACTAGCCTTGCTGCTATTATTTATATTAATGTAGAACAGTCTTCTGTTTACAAAGCACACCACTACAGTGCTCTGCTAAAAGCCATGCCCTGTCTAGCTATAGTTTACAACTGTGTTGTACTGTTTGTTTACAACTGCGTTGTACTGTATGTACATATGTGTACAAGAGTGTGCACGCGTGCGTGTGTAGTTGCGTGTGTGAGTGCGTGTGTGAGTGGTGAGTGAATCTGTGTAGTCCCTCAATAGTGTATGTAGGCACTATTACGTATCTGTCTTGCCATACTGTGTTTTAACAGTTACGTGTATCACCAATTGTTCCCGGTGAAACGTTGTCTCGTCTCACTATGTACTGTGTATATGACTGAAACGACAATAAAAAACCTACTTGACTTGACTTGACTTGAGATCAGGCTGTATCTATCCCAACATGCAACCCGGCTCCTGGTACAGACCATGGTTATCTCTCGCCTTGACCTTTGCAATGCCCTTCTATCAGGTCTTCCAGGCTGTGCTGTGAGACTGCTACAGATGATCCAGAATGCAGCTGCACGTCTGGTCTGGGCAAGTCACACCTCTGTTCACTAAATACTGGCTACTCTTTTACAAAAATAAAAAAATTAAAAGTTTTCTAAAAATCTGTTTGATGATCTTGTGAGTTCACTTTGAAAGTTAATGAAGTTAGAACTGCTAAACTTAGCGCTAATCCTTAAAGAAGTTTATTTCATAATCACATTAAAACATCACTGTGTTTGTGGTAAGTTCAAAGTATTTCTAATTCTATGTTTATATTTAGACAAACATTCTTGATTAAAACATCAAAAATCTCTTTGCTTTCATTCAAAATAGGCTGACTATGAACCACAATGTTAAACAAAAAAAGGAGTTATGAGTCAAGTGAGGTATTTTATTCTTAAGTAAGCTTAAAGAAATAAAATCTCCCAATTTTCTATTTTTTCTCATTTTCTTTAGATTTCACTTGAAGACAAAACCAGCTATGTCTCACCTTTTAATCTTTTGAGAGGAATATCACAATTGTACACAAGCAATTTAATTTCCCCTTTGTATTAATTAACAGCCCATTTAAACTTTTTAATCAGATGATGGTGCACATGCTAGGCCAGCTCTCCAGCTCAAGCAAAGCTGCTTGTTGGCCAAAGAATGAAGAGATGGTTGTTTGGAGTCTGAAATGACACACAGGGACTTTTCACCACTTTCCAGCACAAAACATCTATAGGTGCAAGATGATCTCCATCTTGGATGATTTGGATTTGGTGGAAATGTAAGAGACGGTACAGCTGTAACTGGACCAGGGCACTTTGAGGAACTGCAAAAGCTGCAACTTCAGGGTCAAGAGCTAAAACTGAAAGAAAGATCATTTGCAGTTTGTGTGAAAAGAGAAAAAAAAGAGAAGTTGACCTTCACATTAGTGACTGATAACAGACACTGAGAGTTCAAGATATCAGTGAGGGCGATCATGAAGAGCCTCCAAATGCAGGAAAAGCATGAGAGTATGAAAAGCATGAGACTGACTTGCTGATGAAGACAAGCAGCAAAACTGACAAAATTAATGACATGAACATTTATTATTGAGTAGTTAGAAAGAGCATGTGCAAAGTTTTTAAATATTTGTAGATCTTTTTTTCTCTGTAAATACAAGCTAAACCATTTCTGTTGCTAGTTTTGATTAGGTACAGGTCTTCTGTTTAATGTTGCGTCATATTCCATTACAAAAGTCCCATTTCAGCCCCAGTTTGGCCCTCCTGTACTTCAGGGCCGGCCTAAGGCTGTTTGAGCCTCGGCCCCGGTCCAGCCTTGATCATGGAAACAAGTACGAGACCTTACATCGGGCAAACACTGGGGTTTCACCCCATAATGGAAATGCACCACTGGGGGCAAGAAAAATGAGAGAAAACAGAGGTGGATGTAAACATAAAGAGAGAAAACAGAGGTGGATGCATGCATAAAGAGAGAGAAGGAAGAGATGGAAGCAAGAATGAAAAGACAGAGGGAAGAGATGAAAGCACACTGAAGGGGGGAATAGGAAGAGCTGGCAGAAAGGAGAAAAAGAGAGAAAGAAGAGCTGGCAGAAAGGAAAAGAGAAGGAACAAAAAAAGATAGGGGAAAGAAATGAAGAAATGTTTCTTAGAAGAAACAGTAGAAAAAATAAGAGAATAAAAGGATGGCAAAAAAGCGGATACAAAAAGAAAAGAGAAATCTGAGAAAAAGAGAATGTGGAAACTGAGGAGAGGAACAAAGAAGAGAAGGAGGAGATGGCAGAAAAAAAGAGCGCAAAGGAGAAAAAGGCTTCTTGGACTTAACTTGGTGGTAAACTATTTTCACAAGAAATGTCCAATTGCCAAAAAAGAGAATTTGAAGATAACTGAAAAGAATCAAAGAAGTTAAAAGAGAAAGAACTGAAAAGATGGAAGGAACGAGGGAAGCATATTCTGGATGGAGAGAATCAAAGAAATTAAAAGAGAAAGAACTGAAAAGATGGAAGGAATGAGGGAAGCATATTCTGGATGGAGAGAAGCAAAGAAAGAAGGAAAAAGGCCGATGCCAAGACAAAGCAAAAGAATGAAAAGGTTGAAATGTTGTGTCATGTCAAAGAAGACGGTTGGTGCATTAAGCCAAAGATGGAAAAGAGAGTTTTGCTAAATCAAAAATATGCAAATACTTTCCTCAATTTTAAAAATGCAAAGAAAAGGGAAGATTGTAGTGAGGAAAGCTGTTATAAAGTAAAAAAGATTGATGAACCGAAGAAGCATCTCCAGATGCCAGAATAGAATGGGAGCTGCTGGCTAACACACACACACACACACACACACACACACACACACACACACACACACATATTAGGCTAATGAGCCTAATGGGGCTATGAAGGACAAGATAGAGGGAGAGGAGATCATAAATTAAAAAGAAGAGGAGGAAAAGGCCTTTAATGGCTATTGTAGGGCCTGAATTGTAAGAATCTACAAAAACTACAACAACATATTTTGGAATAAATCGAATGTTATGCATTCAAATTGTGTTGTATTGCATTGTATAACTCTAACCCTGACTAACCCTAACTTGTTAAAATAACTTGGTAAGTATTTATGGTTATCCATGGTTAATTGCATGGTGTCTACACTCAAGCAGTGCTGTCTGCAGAGATTCTGTAAGCCTCTGATACTTTAGCGTTGCCAATCAATTCTCAGTACAACCACACGATGGAGCTACAGTGCTGAATTAAATTTTCAAAACTGCTTCATTCTAGACTTAGTTGTTTTAAAACTTGGCTTTCCCCAAGGTGCAAGACCCCATGCCACAAACACACACACACACACACAATTTAATTCACATAATCCTCAGAGAGAATAGTTCTGTTCCATACCAAAGCCAAACTCTCTGGCTTATTGGACTCTAGAACTTTGGTTTACTGACATAACCATCCATGACCTCACCATTTTCACAGTCTTCCACCTCACACTCTCACACACTGACAGTAAGCATACTCTGTATAACTGTCATTCATGGACAACATTCTGAAAGCATGATATGAGAATTAGCAACAGAATTTAAAGAGGTGTGTAATGTCAAGAAATGGCTGTTTGTTATCCACATTTCCACATAAACCAACTGGTGCCAGACAGCCAGCTCACTTCTTGTAATACCATTTAGCACCACATGGGGTGCTGTATTACAGTACATACAGTTCAAGTTAATGGTTGTGTGGCTGTGTTCAAAAGAACTCAAAGAAAACAGACCCCCAGATGTAACCCTACATCCCAGGTCCTTTAAGTTTAGCAATCCTAGGCAAATTGACCACGTAACTCCATGTTCTTGGCATGTGTAGGCAGGTACTGTTCTTGTATGTCAACAACAACAATACAGACAACTTGATAAGACACGCAATCTTTTTCCCAGGTATTTGTCTGTATGTTCACATACAGCGTTAATGCTCCAATGATACTTATTTACTTGCTTACTAATGGCTTGTTCAGCTTTTGTTCATGCAGACATCATACTGTGCTTAATTTGCGACTGATCGCACTGTGAGCTCTACTTAGTGTACAGAACACTCTGCACATGTGTACTCTAAGGCAGTGGTTGGATCACTCTAAGGGAAACGCAAAACAGACCTGTGACTTGGTTCTTAGCTCTTACCATTAAGTACAGGTACTCTATGTGGAAAAATATCTAGCATCTTTTATCTCTAATACAATCCACTGTACTTTGTACTGTAGACTACATGTAGTCTCAGTGAGATTTAGGTTACACAACAGTTAAAAGTTTGGGAACCACTGCTACCTTCATAAAGACCTTCACACAAGTCATGTAATCATGTCAAAAAGGTATCATAGCTGAGGCTGTGTCCTGCTATTTGGCCTCCATATCCAATCAGTTCCGGTGCCGAGATTCCAGGAAAGCCCATCTGCGTGCTGGTTTCTCAGGTACAGGTTTGTCTGTATCAAAGAGCACATTGGCACATTGTGGTTTCACTTTGTAGTGGAGGATGACAAAGCTGACACTGCCCCCCCCCCCCCCCCCCCCCCCCCCATGAGAAGAGAGATGAGATGAGAAGAGAAGATAGTTGGTCAGTGTGAATGACTTAGAGGATGACTGAGTCTCCTCTGGGGTGTGCGGAACTAACTGTTGATCTTCTTTTCAAAGAATTTTCAGGTGAAGTTAGTGTGAACCCAGGAATCCCAAAGATCTCCTGCTAGTGTTAGCACTCAAGATAAAGGTCTGTTGGTCTTCTGAGTGTTTACAAGGCCTGTTCAAATCAGTGGATGACTCTACTGCACTTTGTGGAGCAGTAAGCCAGCATCACACTGTTTCTTGAGAGAAGAATTATTATTTATGAAGATACAGATCAGAGTAAAAGTAGCAAAGCAGAGTAACAGAGTAAAACAGGACTCTGAATAGATATATTTATTATAAATATTTTATTTTATTCCATTAAACTATATTTTCTCTCATGTTACCTTAAAACCAAATCTGTACCATCTCTGCAAAATGCTGTACAAATAGCATCAATGTCCTGAAGACCAGTTTTAATCAAAGCAATATATTAGTAGTAAATTAATAGTAAAGTGGCCTCAGAGATGTTGGTGGTGTATAAAGGATTGCTGAAAAAAAAAACCCATCAGAAATGGAACATAATGTCAGGCACTAAGGAATTGAAACAAGAAATAATTTAACAAGATTTTGACAGGTGACATTTTCTGTTTTAGAAATAGAAACTAGATCTTCTCCACTGCCCTCTGTGTGTGTGAGTTTGAATCTCAGTTTGCACATATCAGACAAAGCAGATACAATTATTTCCCTTCACGCAAACTTTCTTTCTTTCTTCTTGTGGAAGATCTTTCTATCTGGCTGGACACTCCAGGTCAGTTTGGTGTCTATAGGCATCTTCTCCCTCAGTCTCTGCTGAATCTGCAGAATAGGGCTAAGAGTCAAATCACTACCCCTCACTGTGGACTGTCACTTTCAAGACAAGTCTCTAAATATACCCTCCAGATGTTTTCAATGCGTGACATCTCTTGCTCTCTTTCAGTTGATTCACTCAACGTTAACTAATGGGAATCCACCCTGTGGTGATAACACTGACCTGAATCTCACTCTAACAACTCTTCTTTTTGGGGATTTTTTTCCACTGTAAATGTTCATCCACACTTCACCTTTTTCTTATTACTGAGGCACAATGCTAAGCTTAACCTTGGGCTACACTGGGTATGTTACACAAGCGTTGTGTCAAAATGAAAACTGGACTAGTTTTTTTTTTCTTAAATGTATCTCATGTAGCCAGTGATTAAAAACAGGTGAGCATTTGAAAGATAGATAAATCCTATTATGTGTGTGTTTTAGGGTACTAAGTTGCTTAGTGAGGAAGTAGTGTGGAATACGCAGGAGGATGCTATTGTAACCCTAGTGCAAAAGTGTCAGTGCAAGTACATTTCCAGTGCAGATTCTATTCCAGGCAGAGTATAAGTATAAGTATAAATAGGCTACACATTATACAGCACGGTAATATATTAAAAAACTATATTAGCAGTTAAGAGAGCAGTGCAAAAACAGTAAAAACTGTATCTGACTCTGATCTGTTGCAATGTAGGACAATATTGGAGCATAACATGAAGGTAACACTGGTTAAGTTACTGATGTGTTAAGTTCACGTCACTTATGCCGCATGATAGCTTCCACGATAATTAATGAAACAAGCAACACCAGATGCAACAACGTTACGCACATTCTTAAAGAAATCGACCAGTGCTCTGGATGCATTTTGACACAACTTGATTTAACACTCCCGTAACTTGTAACTTCCGTAACTTAGTTTTCTTAATTAACTGAACCTCATCTATTGGTCAGCTCAAGAGTTTCTAGACCTTCTACTGGTACATTTACATTTATGCATTTAGCAGACGCTTTGATCCAAAGCCACTTACATATTTTGTCAGCTATCAATTACATCAGGGCCAGTCTCCCTTACAGCAACTTAGGGCTAAGTGCCTTGCTCAAGGGCACAACAGTGGCAGCCAATTTTCCAGGCTACCTGCATACTAGCCAGGTTCCTTAACGACTACGCCACCACCGCCCATATACTGGGAGTCACAGATATCATTGCTAACACACTAAAACAGTTACAGTAAACATTATTTTATGTCATACAAGTATGATACATAATGATTATAGCAACAATATTATATATAATGATTTATATCACAACAAAATATTGGTAGTGAATTTCTAATGTTGTTATTGCACAAAAACAAACACAATCCATTTTTAATGAAATCATCTTTAAATCTTTAATATTTTCATTTTGATGTTGTTTTGCAGTTTTCTATATTTTTGCAAAACCAATTTTAGCTAACTTGGCTGAGCATGTAGTTTCTGAGGTCTAGCGTGACAAGTATTTGTTCTAGTGTGGTTCAGAGGGTTTGTTGTACTGTTGTTTCTGTTTCCCAGTATGTGTGTGTCTGTATGTGTGTGTGTGTGTGTGTGTGTGTGTGTTGTATGACAGTGTGATAATACGTGTGTAGTAATCCTCACATGCCCTTTTTCCACACAGTATTTTTACAGGAATCCCTCTTCTTTCCCAGACATAACAACAGGAAGTGACAATGCAGCATTTACCCCCACATTCCATTCCAGCATCTGGGCACAACATGACTGGCTGTGCCACAGTCCTTGCCTGGCACCGCGTCCCATGAAAGGCCCAACTGCCATCAGCAACACCACTGGAATTGAAGCGAGCATCGAACATAAGCCATGTTTTCCCCAAATCACTGACTCTGATGGCTTATGGCGTTCTTCTTGTGTGCTCAAGCAAGCTGGAGATCACTAGTCTGGGCTGGTGAAGAACTATAGTGTACCTCTACCCAGAGGTGTATAGTAACTAAGAAAAAACACTTCACTGCAGTACTTAAGTATGTTTT
>PYXC01000452.1:4197500-4217500 GCA_015244755.2 Tenualosa ilisha | reverse complement strand
CACACACAATTTAGGAGCTTAAATTCTAAATACAGCCATTGTTTCCAATAGTACTTTGTGCTTGGCTGTCTAACTAACATCTCGAGTGAAAGCCAACCACACCCTCGGATCCCCGCTGAGCGGAGAGTAAACAACACATTTTGTCGAGTGTGTCATGCTCGCTCCCCATGGAGGCCCTAAGATGCCTCGTCCAGCTGGACTAAATGGCCAGGGCACTTACAGTGCGTCAAAACACACGCGCTAAGCACTCAGAGAGAAGAAGAAGAACTGTGTTCTATCATTTTTTTCTCAAATGATGCTTTATTAACACAAATTCACCAATATCTTTGTAAGAATGTTCTTGAATTAATTTGTTCTCATTATGAGATAAAAATGCCAAGCCAGATTCAGAAATGCCTGAAAACATTGGTGATTGGCAGTATCTTTGTGAAAACTGCATGAGAGGTTTGAGAACAAATTCTTCTTCAGAATGATGGCAGAATGAAGCCCATAGCTACCGGTATGACATATTTGACATACTGGACTTAAATTATCAACTAAATCTATAGGTTGTTGGTTTAATAAATTATGAACTTGTTCTCTCTCTCTTTCTCTCTCTCCCTTCTCAATTTCCAAAGCCAGTTCACAGACACCCATTCCATGTCTGTAATTTGTCCCATCTATGTGATGTAAAAGACATATTGTCAAAGAACCAAAGAAAGCATGTGGTGGTGTCACCTGTGTTTTCCTGCGGTACATGCCAAGGCTCAAACCTGAAACTCACAACACCACAGGCCGCAGCACAGTGAGTGAGCTAAAACTATAGGGTGCTTGTTTCCTCACTAGCACGTCTCTTAAGGCATCTGGAGGGAGGTTTGCTAACATACCTTACATTTATGCATTTAGCAGACGCTTTTATCCAAAGCAACTTACATTTGTCAACTATCAATTAGTTCAGGGCCAATCTTCCCTAGAGCAACTTAGGGTTAAGTGCCTTGCTCAAGGGCACTACGGTAGCAATCAGGACTCAAACCCCAAATTTCTGGGCTTCTAGCATGCTAGCCATGTTGCTAAACCGCTATACTACCACCGCACTACATGCATAGTTACCTACTGCATAGTTATCAAACACCTGGCTGCTGTTGCAGTGGGCATATTGGAATTATCTGCTTGAGGTCAGTGTGGGCACAAGGGCCCAACCTTAGGGCATGTAGAAATTGCTGATGTCTATGTTAATTCAGTTCAGTAGATTTTCATATATCTAAGATTGCATTTGCCCCATGCTCAGACCAACCACACACACACACATACACACATATACACACATACACACACACATGCGCATTCCCTTGTGAACGTACACACACACACACACACACGCACGCACACATTGATGCACATATACATGCGCACACACAGACGCCGTCTGATTTGTGGCCTGATGTAATCTCTCTAGACAGAGACAGACCGGAGTCAGTGCTATATTTCACACATGTGTTTTTGAGCACAGCCTTCACACACACACACACACACACACATACTTCCCTCCTGCCGACTAAACCCTCCCAGACTCTCATCTTTCTTTCTCACTTTCTCTCTCTAAGCTATATTATTTGACCTTTCTTTTTTTTTCCATTTCATTCTGTTTGTACTTTCCGCATCCTTCCATCCGTTCTCCCTTGCTCCCTGTCCCAAGTGTTCCTCTAGAGGTTCTTCTGCGACCAATCTGGCCCATCTCTCATTCCGCTTCCTCATCTCTCTCTCTCTCTGCTCTCCCTCTTTCTTACACACACACACATACACACACACCACACACACACACACACACACACTTCTTTATGCCCCCCTTTCCCTCTGTCAGTAGGAGGCCCACGCTTGCTGTAATGGTTGAGTGGAGAAAGGGAGCAGGGAGGAGGAGAGGGGCAGAGGAGTGAGCAGCAAGCCCAGGCTGGACAACTCTCTGCTGGCCACAGGCTTGGACGGACACCCCCCCAACACACACACACATACACACACACACCGTTACCACAGCACTGGGAGCTCGCTGTAGCCAGCTGGAGAAGACACAGAGCGTCATTGTGCTGGAAAGAAGAGAGAGAGAGAGAGAGCCAGCAGAGAGAGAATAAGAGGTAGAAAGACAGAGAGAGAAAAGAGAGAGAGAGGCAACAGAGAAGGAGAGAGGGGAGAGGGAGACAAAGAGAATGACAAAGTGAAAAAAGAAACTAAGAGAGAGGCAGCAGAGAGAGAGAAAGTGTGTGAGAGAGAAAACAAAGAAACCAAGAAAAGACAATAGAAAACAGAAGACAAACACAGAGTATGAACTGCAAGAGACAGAACAGAGGGTGGTGGTAATGAAAGAAAGGGAGAGAGAGAACTCTGAGAGAGGGTGAGAAAGAAAGGAAAGAAAGAGAGGAAGGAGTGTGTAGAGAGAGACAAGAGAGCACACTGAGAGAGGGGGAAGCAAGAGGGAAGAAAGAATGGGAGGGGGAATTGTGTAGGTTGGTTGGAGTGGCCTCAATCTGGGCCCCATGAGTCCTGGCACTGACGCTAGAACCAGAACTGGGTCAAACACTGGAGAAAAACACACACACATACACACACACACACACACACACACAAATCCAGACACACGGATTACACCCACACACACACACAAAGAGCCCACATTTTCTTGAACAGTCATGCCTACAAGCACAACTGTCTCAGTTCAATAGGTTGCTTACAAAACAAAAACATACACACACTCACACACACAGACAAGTTTACGAAGTGACTGGGGGGTGGTGTCATTGCTAATGACACAAAGCATTGGCACAAAACTACATTGTCGGTATTGGCCTAAACTTCCAGCTATTTCAGTTTGTTTTTTTTTGTAATACAAAATGCAATTCCTAATTGATCCAGAGGGGGACAGTATACCTAAAATTTCAGAAAGTATGCTTTTACCTAGCCTGGTAATAAAACCAGACCTTCGTTCTACACTTACATTTCATACAGAGGGTCTGGACATTCAGTAGTGAGATTCATTGTTTGCTTGAGGTGTTTAAGTTTAAAAAGACTGGATCAGCCCCTGACTGATAGCTTGCCTTGCCTGATAGCACTCTAGCTCTGCATTCACAATGCCTCCTTCTGTTTGCTGACTGGAAAGGTTAGTATGCCTCCTGAGACAACTAGCTCAATGGGATCAAATCCAGACTAGCACTGTAGGGAGATGATAAGTGACAAGCGGAAGTGCTAATAAGGCATAGCCAGGCAAGCTTTCACCTGATCAACAGCCATTTTGCTGTGAATTTTGAAAAGACTTACCAATGAACCCACCTCTTAGTGCTGCCCTAGCACCATAATGGCTTGTGATGTTTATCTGAATGCAGACTGCTCTCTGTTATGGGTACAGATTAGCTCTTTGTGTTAAGTGAAGTGATTGAGATTGTGCTGTTGGCTTTGGTATCTGATTCCTCTCAGCTATTACTTGTGGGTCAAACCAGTACTAGTCTAAATTTGTCAGCATGGTGAATTACACAATAGTTTTCAATTTTGTTCAAACTCTTTGCTTCTCTGTTCTACCTATATGTCCACAGTAGCAACAATATGAATGTAACATTTGATAGATATTTTGGGGATAATTGCTCTGTTCCTAGTTCAGCCACTTTCTATAATTTAACACTGTCAACAGGGTTTTGACCAGTCATCACATTTAAAGCTGTATCACAAACCTTGTTAAACTCTAGAAAGTTGCTAAGCTAGGAAAAGAGTAATTGGGCCTTTGTAGGCTATTTACTTTACAATAGGCTTCTGTTTAAATACTTTGTTTGTAAAAAGTTGCTTACTTTGTGTATAGATAATATACCTTATCTTGTGTTGAGTGTCAGGAATGTCAGACAGAGTACTAACCAGTTAGCAGATGCATAGCAGCACTCACTGTAATATTCAGTTAACTGTCCCAGATGCTTGAGACAACCTGTGGCCTCATGTGACACTCAAAAGTGAGAAACCAAAGATAATTATTTAAACAGGTAAACGTGTGTACAACAATAGGACCAAAGACACTGATAAAATGTCTGCCACTGGATCCTGGTTAGATTGTGTGTCTGTGTAGAATAAAACAATGTCTTGGAGGCCAAAGATTGGTAAATACTTTATATGATTTTGTCTTTATCTTTGCAAATACTGTATAGAAAACACATGAAGGTAACAGTTCTTTTTTGTTGTTGTTGTTTAAAGCGCATCAGAGCATGGAGACGGACGAGATGATGACAACATACAAGTACAGCTTTACAAAACAAATAAACAAAAACACAAACAAGTACACAAATAAAACAGTCTCTTTCCATACATCAACCCCTGCATCATCTCACCACACACACACACACACACACACACACACATACACACACACACACACAGCCTTGGCTTCATCTCCAAAGCCCCAAGCTCCTCAAAATCGCTTTCTACATATTCACAGTTGGCAATAAAATACTTTCTGACTCATTGATTTTTTTTTCTGTTACTAAAACTTGTGTTACATATTCTTCTAGTCTCACAGAGCCAGGCATGAGGTCACAAACTGGAGACACTTGGTGAAAACGTGAACCAGAAATGAGTTTAAAAAGATCTCTAACAAGGCTATACAGGTTTTCCCCCATTTGTTGTCATATTTTAGCATGTCTTCATATTTATAATCAAAGGTCCTGTCTTTCATCAAACTCTACCATAACAAGGCTTTTGATTGGTTTAGCACCTTTAGTGTGGTGGTCACTACCAGCTATACCTAGTCTACTGCGATTGCCTCGGGTCATGTGTTGAAATACTAGCCTGGCTTTGTGAGACTATTCAAACCCAAGTGTGTTTACTGTTACAGTATAACTGTGATTTTTGGAGACAGATAGATTCTTGTTTTACATGAGCTTATTGAATGAATTTTCAAATACACGTAAATATATATATATATACTTTTTTAATATCTATATATATATATCTATATTCATAGTCATATATGTTTGTGTGTGCATGTTGCTGCTGTCCAGGATACGTGTCATCTCAGGGAAAACTTTGGCTTGTTTCAGTTTTCCTATTTAAACTCTGGGATACTGATACAACACAAGCTTTTTTTGTACTCGTAGACTTAAGTCATCTTCAACCAACTATATCTCCTTAGATTTCAAAATAACGGCGACACAAAACAGCCATTTGTGAGCATGTGTATGAGTGTGTGTGTGTGTGTGTGTGAGAGAGAGAGAGCGTGTGTGTGTTTGTGAAGTGAACATGCATGTGTTAGCATAGCCTCACAGAGACAAAAGCAACACAGACTGACATTTCCCCATTTTGAACTGGCACAAGGTGTCATTGAGATAGCTGACTATGCTATGCTGAAACAGCACGCACACACACACACACACACACACACACACACAAATTCTAACCTGCAGTTATGACAAAAAAGGGAACTTACAATACAGATTAAAAATAACACTTTTTTTACGTGTCTACTGAAGGTTGCAGCACGTTTGGACATGTCCGACATTCAGCAGAGGACAGATCAATGTTATATATGAAAGAATGTAACAGAGTGTCTGGGGAGAGAGAGAGAGTGAGAGAGAGTTGGTGTGTAGGTATGGAAAGGTCTGTGTCATTTCAAAATAATCACAGTCCTTGGCCTCTCTAATAGCAGTGATTGAAGGAGCGAATGAGCATGTGTGTGTTTGTGTGTTTGTGAACAAGGTGAAGAAAGAATACTGATGGTGGTGAGAAAAGCTGGGAGCCTCTTGGATCTTATTCCTGTTTCTTGCCATCAAGCCCACGTGGCAGGACTGGTAAAATTCACTGTGCATAATCATCTCTGAGCACAGATGTTTTTCCTGTAATCAAGCTGTAAGTTGTTCCATTGGCTCTATCTGGGAGATGGATTCAGCGTTAATCACCTCCAAACATAGAGCGTTAACCAAGGCTCTATTATTGGACCTCAGTTATTCAACCTCTTAGCTTAATTTTGGAAGTAAACACAATTCCTGATTAGTTATGCAACCATACTTTGAGACATTCTTAATTCTTCTGTGACTTATGTAAGACTTCACAACTATTCTGTACACACCTCGCTAAGCCAATACAAACAGCAAGCGAACAACTGGATGTGTCCGATTAGTTTATACTGAAAAAAAAAACAGAAAACATTTTACATGGCTGCAACAGAGAATTACTCAATATCACTTTGAGCGTATGGTTTACAACTAATTTGTAAATATTAGTAGATCTGAGAAAGTCATATTTTCTCTTAAGAAGCAACAAAGAGTGAGGCAATAGCTGAATGAGCTTATGTCGTACCTAAAATAAGTGATTAGTGGGCCATTCAAGACTTAGACAAGCTTAAGTATTTTTCTTGAGCAAACAAACTATTGCAACAGCTCTCTTTTGCTGGTGCTCTCAAAGTGACAAGGAGACAAAGACTAGATTTGCTGCTTCCAAGAAAGACAAAGAAGTCTCTGTGTTGGAATACTAGAGTTGAACCCAAATACTGGCTTACCATTAATTAAAGACATGCCTTAGAAGTAGTCATCCTCATTAATAAATCACTTAGCATGCGGCTATTTAGATGCTGCAGAAAGTTACATTGACTTCCAGAGAGCCTTCATAACTTTTGCAGGTCAAATATTTCTGCCCAATGACAGCTGCAAGCAGAGGCAACATGTTTTGTGCTTCAGGTCAACCTCTTTCATAATTTATAGCAATTATTGCAAGTTTACTGAGAGAGAGAGAGCAGAGGCTTTTGATTAGCTCTGTTCGAAAGAATCTTATGAATTTAGTTTGTGAGATCAGTTACTTGCTACTCGACAGATGCCACCAAATGACAATGAATTTATTTTAAAGGACATATTGTGTTAAGTGTTCTTCCTCGTTTTTGCTAGCAGCCGGATAGTAAGTGGGATAATGTACTGTCCACTGGTCAGTATCAGAAAAATGAGTCCTGACAGGGCAAACAGGACTCTCATCTCTGTGTGTCCAATCCAACGTCATCAGATGTAGATTATACCACCAAACCTAGCTGGTGTCAACAACCTCCAGTGAAAGATAGGCTAAGATAGGCATCAGACTGAATATTATTGCAGGAAAGAGAGGGCTATGCAGGGTAAAGGAGCTTGCTTCACTAAAAGTTGGCGTGTTCCTTTAAGGTCCTACTCCTAGGTCTGAACCTGACAAGGAATCCAGTCATTCTTACACCTAATGAAGATAAACATCTGGAATGCACTAAATGAGAGATTACACCTCTGACCAGCACTCCTAGTCAAAGCCACAAACACATCCTCGCACACTTTTGGTATTTGGTCATAGATTTTCAGGCCCCTTGAAAAGACACACACACACATACACACACACACACACACACACACACAAAGATGAGAGATCAAGCAACATTACAGAAGGCAAATATCTCAAATATCTCCTAGAAAGTCTCCTACCCCAAGATTGTACATCACAGATAACATACAGTAGATGAAATGATAGTTTGAGTTTATTGGCAGGTCAGACACACACACACACACACACACACACACACACACACACAGTGTTAAGTAAGAGTGGGCCAGAAGTTGGCCATTTGCCAGCGGATGTCTGCTTCTGGGGTTGGTTTGTTTGGTCATCTGGTGAGTTGTGCCTGTTTGTTTGTTTGTGTGTTTATTTGTTTGTGTTTACTCTCCCACACTGCATCACCGTCCTCACACCACAGAGGCACACATAACTGCGTTGGTCAGTCTCTCATGCCCTTTAAATCCTCCCACACTGACACTGTAGCGAAACAATCAGTGAAAGAGACAAATATGGGATGAGAAAAGAGATGCTCCATCCTCTTTGCTTGTACACTCATTCCCCCCATCTCTCTCTCTCTCTCTCTCTCTTTCTCTTGCTCATAAAATCTTAAAGAACTTCTTCAGAAAGGCTGATAACATTGGCAGTTTGTCAAATGGATGGAATTGAAATCAACAGGGCGACTAAAAGTAAGACCAAGAGACAGAGAGAAAGAGAAAGAGAGAGAGAGAGAAAGAAGAGAGAAAGACATAGAGAGGCAGGCCATGGATAAGTGAGTGGGTCAGCTGGCAGGGCAGCATGCCACACCACCCCACGCCCTCCTCAGCCGTCATCTGGAGTGGAGTCGTCGGGCGTGGAGTCCTCAGGCTGGTCGTCGGAGGCTGAGCCCGAGGCGGAGCCGCCCTTGTGCAGGCGCCCGTCGCTGTTCATGCTTCGGAAGGTCTTGCGGAAGGCCTCCATCATGGAGTGCGCCAGCATCTTGGCCTCCAGCTTGTTCTGGCACTCTACGGCGTGGCAGTCCATCTGGAAGGTGAGGTCGTCGTTGATCTGCCGGTAGATCCAGGCGAACACATGCGGGTTGGCCTGGTGGTCCGCCGTGCAGTAGGCGATACGTGCCACCTGGTAGGTGTCCATGGCTACCGGGGCCTCACCCCGCCCATCCAGGTGGTGCAAACGCACCTGGAAAGGGCGGATTTCAAGCAGGGCGCTGTTGATGGGGGCGACACCTCCGTTACCGTTGTCGACGTTGGTGTTGCCGTTGCTGTTTGAGATGGCTTCGTGCTTCCCAGCGCAGAGGCCCACCACTGCTGACTCTGTGCAGCCAGAGAGGAACTGTGTGCCGGAGATTGTCACCTTGCCCAGGTACGTTACCTGTACACACACACACATAAACACACACACACACATTATGAATTTGTATTGCTGCATATTTATTTATCAGAGTAACACATGGCAAAAATACATTTACCTTATTTTGATATCACATGAGAGAGAGTGAGGGAGGGACAGAATAATCTTTATTTTCTTCGTCATGTTGTTGTTCCCTTACTTGACTGGGCCTCGGCCCTATGGTAATGGCCACCATGTGAGCCTTTTTATTCACACAAACACACACACACACACACTGTCTAAAACACACACGTTACACCTGGAGGTGCCACTGTATTGTAATCTATGGTGTCTTGGGCAAGACACAGAGAGAAAGAGAGAGAGAGAGACAGATAGAGAGAGAGAGCAAGAGAGAGAGAGAGACAGATAGAGAGAGAGAGAGAGAGAGAGAGAGAGAGAAAGAAGAGAGAGAGACCTAGAGAGACAGGCCATTCCTTCTGTAATTCTCCAGACAATGAGACAAAGCAGTAGCAGACAGTCAAATACTGCCAGACCTATGATATAAAGCTGAAGAAAGGCTGAATTTCTTTGAGGAGCAAGGGGAAAGCAGAGAGAGAGAGAGAAAGAGAGAGAGAGAAAGAGAGAGAGAGAGAGAGATTATATCGCCATGAATAACGGGTTTGCCAGGCATTAGTGGTGACTACATCACAGAGGTGCCTTTTCCTGTCAGGACAAACAGAATGACACACAGGGGGGGATAAGCAACACTTTCAGTAACACACACACACACACACACACACACACACACACGCACACACACACACACACAAACTTTCCTCTGTCCTGTTTTCTTCCAGAATACTTCTGTTATTGTGGCACTTTGGATTTCGCAACAGTGCTACTCATGCAAGCCAAAGGAACATAGCTGAGAGAAAAGAGGGAGTGAAAGAAGGAAAGTGTGTGTGTGTGTGTGTGTGAGAGAGAGAGAGTGAGAGAGAAAGTGTGTGTGTGTGTGTGAGAGAGAGAGAGAGAGAAAGAGAGCGAGTGTGTGTGTGTGTGAGAGTGTGTGTGTGCAAAGAATAGAAGAGAGTGAGAGCAAAAGAGGGAGAGAGGAAATTGGGTGCAAATATGTATTTGATGGAAACCAGAGAGAAAGAAGAAATGAGAGAGGAGTGAATAAAGAAGAGAGAGAAAGAAAGAGAGAGAGAGAGAGAGAGAGAGAGACTCAGACATCTGTCTGTTTGTTTTCTTCTTCCGGAGGTTCTGTTTAGTCTGCAAACCACAATGTCTAAATCTGGCCTCCTTCCCTCTCTCCCTCTACCTCTTCCTCTTCTCCACACACAGTCAATCTCTCTCTCTCTCTCTCTCTCTCTCTCTCTCTCTCTCTCTCTCTCTCTCACTCTCTCTCAGATATACACACCTTCCTCTCTTTTAGCGATGGTCTGTAAACAAAAAACTCACACACATTCACTTATTGTCTCTCTGCCCTCCTCTCTGCTTTAACTCTTTATAAAGCCACTCTGAGAGAGAGATGGAGGGGAATTAGCCTTTATGACTGAACAGTACAACTCTATTGTTTCAATGATTTCTCTCACATACAGATACACACACACACACACACACACACTAACACAAGTGCACACAAACACACACAGACACACCACACACAAGCCTGCATGCATGTGTGTATGCACACACACACACAAAATCAAACCACATGCGTGTTTTTCATCACTGTGACGGGCACTGTGGTGCATAAGGGTTTCTGCACCCAATCCATCATACAGAACTGAAAGCATTATACTCTATAAAACTTAGTGGCTCCCTTCCAAACACACACACACACATACACATACACACACACACACACAATCAAAACACACTCATACTCAAATATGACCTTGCATGCATTTATATAAAGAGAAACAGGACATAAAAATGCTATAAAACCTATTTAAGGTTTTTAAGGCTGAGCTAAATTCTTTCCAGCATCCCTCTTACTAGTGTGTGTGTGTGTGTGAGAGAGAGAGAGAGAGTGTGTGTTTGTGTGAGTGCTCAATCCTAAAATTTTGAAAGAATGCATGACATAGTTTTTACTTATTTAATAAAAACTGATGAAGCATATAAAATATGATTTGAAAATCTAACCACAGGAGGCAGAACTAAGGCAGAAGAAAAAATGTTGACAAAAAAAAACAAAAAAAAACTATATATTTTTAGCAAAGAACTATAAGCGTGTTTGTGTGTGTCTGTGTTTATGAAGCATGCATTTGTGCGTGTGTGTGTGTGTGTGTGTGTGTGTGTCTGTGTGAGAGCCAGACTGGAAACGCGGCCAGGGCAGAGTGGTAAGTTGCAAACAGCAGCAGACTGAGGCCAAGTGCCAAGCGGGCGTCACCCAGACTGGCATCTCTCAGACGCCTGTTTGTCCGTGACTCTCAGGGCCCTGTGCCTGGCCAGCCTGGGCAGGGCGAGCAGAGGTCTGCGGTCTCCCGTGGGAGGTCCTGATGTGGAGCCATTTAGCTCAGGCACAGCACAAGACACCTCTATATCGCACTGAAGACCCACTGATAGACATGGTGAGAGATGTCAGGACCTGTGTCCTGAAAGGCCCTTTTGTGGTGGGGTGCACTTACTGACAATGCACATAGTGAACACACACACACACACACACACACACACACACACATGAATCTCTTGCTAGAGGCCCTGGTTATTTTGCCAAAATTTCAGTTCTAGAGAGGGGGAGAGAGGAGGAGACGACAAAAGAGGAGAGGAGTCGAGAAAAGAGGGAGGAGAAGAGGAGAGGAGAAAAGAAATGAAGAAGAAAAGAAAAGAGGAGAGGAGGAGAGGAGCAAAGAGGAGTGCAAAGAGTCAGGCCAGAACATAAGGTTGCCATTACGTCTCCGGGACAGAGTGTCTCCTTGACACCCAGATTACAGGACTACCATGTGTGTGCGTGATTGGGGGCATGTAGGTGTGTTTATATACATCAGTATAAACAGTTTATCCATATGTTCAGTGTGTATTTGAACACAAATGTTTACATGTCTGTGTGCTTGGTAAGAGTGTGTGTGTGTGTGTGTGTGTGTGCGCGTGCGTGTGTGTGCGTGTGTGTATGACATACAGAATGTAATGGGAATCTTGGGAATGCAGCATATATTCCATCAGTCTATGCGTAAACTGAAACATACTTAGGGAGTTGTAAAAGAGAACCACTAAAATAAACGGTGTGTGGGTGCATATGGGTGCATCCTTTTGTGTCATGTGTATGTGTGTGTCTGTGTGTGTGTGTGTGTGTGTGTGTGTGTGTGTTTGTGTGTGTGTGTATGTGTGTGTGTGGAGCGAATAGGGGAAATTCCTACAATATTTCCTTTCCTCTGAAGACGATTTATTTCAGAGAGCAGACAGTAGATGAGAGGAGAGGGGAGCAGAGGAGAGGAGAGGAGAGGAGAAGAGAAGAGAGGAGTGGGAGACAGAGGAAGAAGCTCAGAGGTCATTTATACTCTTGTGGAATGCTGGATCAGTCAGGATAGGAACGGACAAGAGGTATACATCACATAACATCTGTGTGTGTTTGTGTGTGTGGGTGTGTGCGAGCGCACACGTGCACATATGTGTTAGTTCTACACATACAATCTTTCTCTCTCTCACACACACAGCAAATGCAAGCAATTCAAACAAGTCTAAATAAACGTGTATACACACACACACACACACACACACACACTACTTATCTGCTTGCTTGTTGGATAACTGCAGGATCATTTTGTATAACACAGTTTGTCATATAATGTAATTGCTTTCCAGACATGTCATCATTTGCAACATTTGTAAAACACCTGGTTCTTTGAATTTGTGTGTGTGTGTGTGTGTGTGTGTGTGGTGGCTTCTCAGATCTACGGTCCAAATGGGACACATATGTGTGCATGTATGTATGGTGCTAGAGAGGGACAGAGAGAGAGAGGACGAGTGGAGGAGGAGAGAGGGAGATGGTTTACTCCTCTGAGATCTTACTAATCTGCCCGCAGACAGACAGACAGAGAGACAGACAGACAAACTGACTAACTGCTGGGTTGCTGTGACGTCAAGTCACCAACAGGATCTCCTCCCCATCCCACTCAGGGGGCTCAAAGGCTTCCAGTCACCCTGACTTATTTTCCAGATTTCTCCCTATCCCCTCTCTCTCTCCATCTCTCCTGTCTCTCCCTCTCTCTTTCTTTACATCTTCTCATTCAGTTTCTCTCAATCTCTCTCTTTCTGTCTTTATCTCTCTTTCCAAAAGACTGTGCACCACCATATTTGATGACAAACCCAGGCCACATGTGCATCTACTGCTCTGTATGTCTCTTCCCTTCCCTTGCCTCTCTCTCTCTCTTCCTCTCTCTCTCTCATTCCTTATTCTCCCTTCCACTCTATGCTTTCCCCTGTCTCTCTCTCTCTCTGTCTCTGTCTGTCTCTCAAATTCAAATTCTGTCTTTATGAGATGTATCCTGTTTAGATAGCATTTAGAGACAGTGTGGCTCTTTCTCTTTCATGCTGTTCATATTGAGGGAAATTGGCTGTCTGCACCCGAGGAAAGATACTTGCATACACAATCAACATGCATCAACACAACACGCTCATACACAGCATTCACAACCACACACACACACACACACTCACACACACACACACACACACACACACAAAGTGTGTGCGCATAAAAAAGGAAAAAAATGTCGACTTTACAGTAAGCTCCAAAGTAACTGACTAAGCCGCATTTAAACATTCTTGGACAGAATTAAAGGGCCACATGATCTACAATCGGATGTACCTGCACAGAATTCTAAGCAGAGCTCAACGTGGAGCTGTACAAAACCGAGTAAAAAGCATCAGCATCACATGTGCCCTAATCAAGCAGCAGCAGGTAAGGATTGCTTCACCTCTTCCTCTCCTCACACACAACACACACACACACACATACATGGTAGACGCATACAAGGAGCAAAGGCAAAATATTAGATGTTAGAAATAAGAAAAGGGAAAAGATGATATTAAAAAAACAGAAAAAAGAAAGAGATGTGAAAAGGAGTTACATGGGAGAAAAAGAGAGAGGGAAGAGAAGTCAGAACAAACATCCGTTGTTTTGCTTCGCTGGATCATGGCCTCCTGCCTCTCTCTCTCTCTCCTTTCTCTCTCTCTCTCTCCTTTCTCTCTCTCTCTCTCCTTTCTCTCTCTCTCTCTCTCTCTCTCTCTCAGAGAATTTGAAGTTTGTATATTAAGGCAAGAGTGCACAAAAACAAGAGGAGAAGAGGACAACAACCACAACAACAACAACCAGACTCCATCTCCAGGCCAGGCCTGTTTGTTTGGCCCAGCACATGGAACAGATGAGGCCTGCTAGCTGAGTGATCCCAGCTCTACCCCTCCACAGTTAGGAGGGAAGGGGGGGGGGGGGGGGGGCGAGAGAGAGCACCTCCACAACACAACCTTCTCTGTGCTCGCTGTCTCAATCAAGGGAGGCCAGGCCCCCTTCCCCAAGTTGCTCATGACAGCACACACACACACACACACACACACACACACACACACACACAGACCCTCCTCATGGGGTTCTGTACAGATCGCCACCAGCACCAGCACCTTCACCTCATCCATCCATAGAGGGATAGAGAGAGAGAGAGAGAGAGAGAGAGAGAGAGAAAGAGAGAGATACACCCTTACACAGCAGTCTTTCCCCACTCACTGTCTCTGTCTCCCCTTACAGATTTTCATCCCAGAATTCCTTGCAGCCTGGGCATTCCAGAGGACCTTGTTAACATTCCTGACTGCTTAGCGAATCCCAAAAGCACATCTGGCTGGGAAACACTGCATGGGTGCATCTAAGGGTTGGGGTCCAGGTGTGTGTGTGTGTGTGTGTTTGTGTGTCTATGTGTGTGCAGTACTGTTACAAGTGAGTGTACACACTTTTGTTTTGATTTTCAAAACCACTATTGGCAAGTTAATGTATACTGTTATTCTATGAGGATTTATATAGCTTTGAGTTTGTTTGTGCATATTTGTTTAATTACTTGCAGTAGGAGCAATGTGTGTGTATTTTGTGTGGAGGGACGTGTGTGTGTGAGCAGTGCTTGTGTGTGTGTGTCTGTGTGTGTGTGTGTGTGTGCGTGTGTGTGCATATGTGTACTGCACACACAGAACTGGGTCTGTCCTGCTGTCCTGTGATCTCATACAGTGATCTTTTCACCTCTAGATCCATAAATACGCCTTTCTCTTGCCGCACATTTTACATAAACACTAGTTTTATTTTTTTTCCTGTGTGACGTGTCTCTGTCATTACTTTTTATTTCTTTCATACAGTAACCTCCCACACACACACACACACACACACACTCACATACTCACACTCACACACTGACAGACCCCACCCACAACCCTTCTTCTCTTCCTGCCCCTCTTGCACAGAAGTGGTTGAAAAGGTGCCTTGTCAAAAGTGCTTTGTCTCATAGCATGTTAAGTTATGTGCTGAGATTGAGTGAGTGAGTGAGTGTGTGTGTGTGTGTGTGTGTGTGTGTGAGAGAGAAAGAGAGAGAGAGATGTGTGTTGCCTGGGATTGTGGTGTGCACTAAACCAAAGTCAGCTTTACTTCAAAGAGGGAGCAATTCCAGTCAAACCAGTGCGGTTGCGAGAAGATTAATATGTAAGCCACTCACTGACACATATGAACAGACACACACACACACACACACACACACACACCACGCACGCACACACACACACACACACACACACCACACACACACACACACTCCGAGTTGCATACCTCTACTCTGTGACATTAATCTCAGAAATCCCTTTCTCCCTATAGCACTAGAAGCCACATAATGGAAGAGCTTCTGCACCATTTGGCCTCAAGTCACCGCAGCAAAGGAAGGCAGAAAAGAAAGCAGAACATAGACAGAGAGTGGGAAGCAGAACATAGAAAGAGAGTGGGGAGAGGAAGAAAGCAGAACATAGACAGAGAGTGGGGAGAGCAGAACATAGACAGAGAGTGGGGAGCAGAACATAGACAGAGAGTGGGGAGAGGAACATAGACAGAGAGTGGGGAGAGGAACATAGACAGAGAGTGGGGAGAGCAGAACATAGACAGAGAGTGGGGAGAGGAACATAGACAGAGAGTGGGGAGAGGAACATAGACAGAGAGTGGGGAGAGGAACATAGACAGAGAGTGGGGAGAGGAACATAGACAGAGAGTGGGGAGCAGAACATAGACAGAGAGTGGGGAGAGGAACATAGACAGAGAGTGGGGAGAGGAACATAGACAGAGAGTGGGGAGAGGAACATAGACAGAGAGTGGGGAGAGGAACATAGACAGAGAGTGGGGAGCAGAACATAGACAGAGAGTGGGGAGAGGAACATAGACAGAGAGTGGGGAGAGGAACATAGACAGAGAGTGGGGAGAGGAAGCCAAAAAGACAAAATGGGCAAAAAAATTGCAAAAATGAGAAGTTACAAAAAAAAAAAAAGAGATCTCAGACTAAATGATTGATGGGAATTAGCAGAGTGTACATGCATGCACACACACACAGACACAGACACACACACACAATTTTTACACGGACTCACCATCATGGTAATGGCTAACGTGTGGGGTTTATTCTTACATAATGCAACCATGAACATTGGGTTCTTAGTTAAACACACACACACACACACACACACACATACACACACACACACAGAGATAAGACAGTTTTCCTGGGCTAAGGTCATTGATAATGGTCTAACAATGAATGTTCACACACTGGTGTAACTCCCAATAGTGTATTTACCTATATAAACAGCATAGCAGGGTCTTCTTCTTGATTCTGTTGAGACATTGCTATGTTGTTTTCAGAGGCCAATAAGCTATTGGGAACTACACCAGTGTGCTCATTCTTGTTTCATGCTATGCATCTTTGTCCTGCACCTGCCCCCACTGGCTACATAATGACACAAATTCATTTCCAAACTCAATTCAGCCAATCAAAGTCCTGTTGGTGAGACACCTCACTCACCCTTTTGGACAAATCACAGCCAATACACTGCGCCAGGGATGTGATCCCAGCCATGCAAGGTACATGACACATGTTTGCTGTGTAGAGAGTGTCTGTGTGTGTGTGTGTGTGTGTGTGTGTGTGTGTGTGTGCGTGTGTGTTTTCAGCCCTTTCATTCAGGCCATTGGTGTTGGCACTCTGTAGTGGTGGCAAAGCCTGTGGGGAGTCCAGGGGAGCGGAGGGCACAAATAGAGGTTTGGATATTTTAACTGTTTCCCCTCTGGCTACCTCCATTCCAAAACAAACACAGAATCATGGGAAATATTCCACTCTTTGTACATGACACGCACGCACACACGCACACACTCAACGGCACACGCACACACAAACACACACACATGTACACACTCAACGGCACACACACACACACACACACACACACGTACACCCTCAACGGCACACGCACACACACGTACACACTCAACGGCACACGCACACACAAACACACACACATGTACACACTTAACGGCACACACACACACACACACGTACACCCTCAACGGCACACGCACACACACATGTACACACTCAATGGCACACACACACACACACACACACATACACACATGTACACACTCAATGGCACACACACGCAACATGTGAGCAGCCACCTTCATAACCAGTATTTAGAGTCCCCCTCCCATCCTTCCTCTTCCTCTTTTTACATAGATGAAAGAGTTTCAAAGATCTCTCTCTCTCTCTCTCTGCCTACCCCCTCTCTCTTCTCTTCCTCTCTGTCTTCTCTCTCTCCCTCTCTCTCTCTCTCTGCCTCCCTCCCTCACTCTCTGTCTGAAACTGGCACTCTCCAATAAATGGATATAGTGGTATCCATGGCAACAAGGTCCAACTCTGTCTGGCAGTTACCTTGGACAAGGAAGTGGTCTTTGTGTGTGTGTGTATGTGTGTGTGTTTGTGTGTGTCTGTGTGTGTGTCTGTCTGTGTGTGTGTGTGTGTGTGTGGGGGGGGGGGGGTGGGTGGGTTGTAGCTGTCTATCTGACTCAAAAGTGTTTGTTTGAGTTTGCAGTTTACCTTATATGGAGGTCGCCATCCATATAGTCTCAGTGTTTGCATGCTCATGTGTTCACGAAAGGCATGTCCATGCTTGTGTATATGTGTATGTGTGTGTATGTGGGGGGGTGTTGTTGGCAATACTTCTACAGATATGACAAGATATGCTTAACAATGACACGCCGTCCTCATCAGCCTACGTTCATGAGACCAATGTTCATGAGACAGAGCAAAAACTGCCATCCAACCTACTGTCCAACCTACTGTTTAACCTACTGTCCAACCTACTGTCTAACCTACTGTCCAACCTACTGTCCAACCTACTGTCTAACCTACTGTCCAACCTACTGTCTAACCTACTGTCTAACCTGCTGTCTAACCTGCTGTCCAACCTACTGTCTAACCTACTGTTTAACCTACTGTCCAACCTACTGTCTAACCTGCTGTCCAACCTACTATCTAAACTACTGTTTAACCTACTGTCCAACCTACTGTCTAACCTACTGTCCAACCTACTGTCTAACCTACTGTCCAACCTACTGTCCAACCTACTGTTTAACCTACTGTCTAACCTACTGTCCAACCTACTGTCTAACCTACTGTCTAACCTACTGTCTAACCTACTGTCCAACCTACTGTCCAACCTACTGTCTAACCTACTGTCTAACCTACTGTCCAACCTACTGTCTAACCTAGTCCTACTAGTATAATAAGAGGAAAACTTAGTTGGTATTGTTTTTAAAACAAGTGGACTTACAAAGACTTCCACGGCAAAAATGTTAGTTAATCCAAATATGAGAGAAAATATTATAATCTGACATATACTTGTACTTAAAACAAGCTAATTTGGCTGCCAAACTCTACATTGAACTCTAGGTTAAACAGCAGCGTTTGCAATGCAGAGACCTCACTCCCACCATCATCAGCACAAGAAGACCTATCAAACTATCATCACCTATCAGGCACACCATGGCCACTAGTATGCGTTTATACAAGAGTAAACATGAACTCAAACAAATATTCACAATCACACAAACACACAAAAAAAACAACCACGATCATGCATACACACACGCACACCAGCTCCACAAACCAAACACATGCCAGATGGTTGGAAAGGATTCAGTGTTCTAAAGGTTACTGAGTTCAAGAAGATTCTCTAACCTTGTACCCTGTGTGGTTACGATTCTTCATGTGTGGCGCTGTAGAACATAACTCGATGGCCTCTGGCTCGTGGTAGATCACCGTCGGCAACGGATCCTTCCGGAGTGTTAGCACGTTAAGCTTTGTCTTCAACATTGTTTGGAAATGCTGCGGAAACAAGAGACAAACATATATGCTGAATATCAAATGTGGGAAACTGGAGACACACCCCACACGTTGAACCACAACGTCCTCCTCACCTCAAGGAAACATTTGGTGATATGGGAGAGAGATCAATGCTTCATCCTCTACAATCAAGGCATGTGATTATGTGAGTGTGCAGATGACTCACAATATAGTCCTGTTTATGGTGGAGAGCAAGAAAACTAAGGACAAGATGAACAGGAAAACAGGGAGGGAGGGAGAGAGAGGGAGAGAAAGAGAGAGAGAGAGCAAAAGAGGAACAAAGTGATTGAGAGACACTCACACACACTTCCATGTCACAACAGAATGATAGAGAGAGAGAGAAGAGAGAAGAACACACTTAGCAGCTACAGATGTTGTTAAGGGGAAATGAAAATTTCAGCAATGTTCTCTGACTGACGAAGTGCAGTTCACTGCAAAAGCAAACACACACACACACACACACATATATATACATACTTAGCGTACACACTCACACAAACGTGCCCTGTGATTCTTTCATACACTCCTAGACCACATACACAAACCACGCTGCTTCTCAATTGCACTTCTGCCATTTCAAGGACACAAAGCAAATTCCAAAACACAGTGTGCGTGTGCGTGTGTGTGTGTGTGTGTTGTATGAAGCCAAACTCAAGCCAACACTGAACATGTGGTACTGTTCTGTCTTCATTCGACTTGGAGCAAAAGCATCCACTTCACACACATGTACACGCACACACATCCACTTATTCATACACATACACACCAACTCAAAATTCAGCATGGTTAAAAGACCTTACTTTAATGAAGTATCCCCATCTGTCTCTCTCTCTCCTCACACACACACACACACGCACACACACACATCCCAATATCAAAAGCAGCCCCAAGACAATGTCTTAAGCACACAAATACCTTAAAATACCTCAAACCCGCAATGACACCAGAGCCAGTGGGCTGAGCCTTGTGGTGCTTCAGTCT
>PYXC01000452.1:4192500-4195000 GCA_015244755.2 Tenualosa ilisha | reverse complement strand
GTGTGTCCTCTGGTGATAGGTTTAACAGGTCGCAGATGCATCTTCACCATTCCAGGCAGCTTTGTGGGAGTACTTTAAGAGAGAAACAGAGAAAAACAGAGAGGAACAGAAGACACAAAAACACAGAGAGAGAGAGAAAGAAAGCACCAGAACGTTGGCAGAGATGAAGGGAAACAGAAATACATATGGCCTATGATTGATAAGTCATAAATCTCTCTCTCTCTCTCTTACACACACACACACACACAGACACAATATGAATGCAACAGATGCTGAGAGGATAGTGGTTGTAAAAATAGACTGCAAATTCTCTAACACACACACACACACCAAAATCTGCCTGGTCAGAAGGGAGAAATACCACTGCAGATTGTTGTAGACTGACCGCCCATCCCGCCCCCCCAACACACACACACACACACACACACACACACACCTCCTCCTCCTCCACCCTGACCATGGGTGGTCAAGTCCAAACATCGATCACCCTCTGACTGTCATTTCACACAAAATTGGTCTGTTCCAACCATGGAAATTCCTGTATGCTACAATCTCCACACCCACGTGAAACCAGTAAACACTGCAGTGCCAAGTCTGTATCTCTATAGGTGGTTAGTATCAGTTTAGATACTATGTTGAACCCTGAGGGAAATTTGTGCTCTGCATTGTCCCCATCTGTGTTTAGTGACACACACACACACACACACACACACAGAGTGAGTAGTAGTGAACACATAGTACCCTGGATATTTGGGCAGTCAGTCACTGCTTTGGTCCCCAGGGAGCAGTTAGGGGTTAGGGGTCTTGCTCACAGGGGCCCCTCAGCTATGGATGTGCTCTGCAATGTCCAACCTCTTCCCCACTTCTCATTCAGCTCAGGCACTGAACCAGCAGCCATATGGACCAGGTCTGTTCCCAAAACTGGTAGTCCACAGCTAGGTAGGCCACAAGGGTGCGGACGTACAGGGTATACCTCCTTCACAGCACTCGATCAATCGCCACTCGATACATCACTATCAATCGAGCGATGATGATGCTGATTGACATTTGATTCCTAAACCCTTCATTGCCAGTCTGTGTCACTTTGGATAAAAACCAGTCTGCTTTACTTTACTTTATACCTGGATTCCACCAGAGCTTTCAGAATACTTTTTCTCCTTTTGCCTCTCTCATCCCTCTTTCCCTCTCTCACTCTCTCTCTCTCTCTCTCTCTCTCTCTCTCTCTCTGTCCCTCTCTCTCTGCTTCTCTGACGCAGACACACTCGCTGACACGCACACAGACAGACAGACATAAACACACTTTCACATTTACAAGTGGAGGGGCGGTGTTTCACGAGCATCTGCGAGACTAAATCAGGAGATGGCTTGGAGACAAAGCTTGTCTGTGATTGGCCAGGAGGGTTTGTAGGATGAGGTCAGTGGACCATGTGATTGGTGCAGAGTTGGGACAGGAACTTGGCAAGGATGGCAGTAAACCTCAGGGATGAGGGTGGCACCTCCGGTCATCGGATACACACACACACACACACGTCACAACACTCACACACCAGCTGGCCACTAGGCCTCCCACACATACTGTAAACACTACACTAAACTATACAACACACAGCCAGTAGGGCACATCAAACACACACACACACACACACACACACACACAGTTACACACACAATCACAAGCCAATAAAGCACCCACAGCAGACACAAACACAACCCACAAAGTTGGCCAGTGCTGTACACTGGATATGGCACACACACACACACACACACACACACACACACACAAAAACCCAACTACATTGTGCACGTGTTCTCCAGTGGCCAGTATTGTCCAGGACGTCTAGAACCGACCCATTACCTCAACAATCCTCCAGACTTCAAACGTCAAGAGGGTGCAGCACCAAAAAGAAAACCACAACAATAGCACACAGGAAGACACTACATGTGTGTTAGGACAAGTGATAGAGAGGGGGAACAGACAGAGAAGAGAGAGAGAGAGAAAAAAAGAGAAAAAGAAAAGCGATTGAAAGAGTGGGGGCGAGAGATAGAAAGAGAGAGATGGAGACAGAGGGAGAAAGAGGGAACGATAAAGAGACTGACAGAAGTGGTGAGAGAGATGGAAAGAGAGAGACGGAGAAAGAGAAGAAAAGGCATATGAAAAACAAAGAATCCAACACTGAGTGCAGTCTATCAATCCACAGCCCCAGCACTTTAAAGAGTGCTCTGCTTGCGGTCTGCTCAAACCCCTCAGGCTTCAGCTTGATGACAGGGGCTTGTATCTGTGGTCAAACGGCACCCCACTCCACCCCCTCCCACGCTCCCCCCTCCCACCCCCTCCCACAGGCATCTGGACTTGGGCCTGCGTGCCTGGGGAAACGTGCTTGGCGGTCAGTGTCCAGCAGCACGGTTCTCAATTTCCAGTGCTGTTCTCCTGTTGTCCTGTTCTCCGTGGAACCGCACGGGAAGCCTAAAGATGTGTGAACATTCGACAGAATCTCAACTG
>PYXC01000452.1:4182500-4187500 GCA_015244755.2 Tenualosa ilisha | reverse complement strand
TTATCCAGACATCCCATAGACAAGACTGCAGGACTGGGTTTCACTCTAAAACCCTAGGGTCTGCAGATGAAGTGAGGTATTATTATAGCTCTAGAGCATTAAACCTTCAGGTCGTTAAAATGGCAAATGCACGGCAAAGTCACGGTAAACTGCGCAGATAGAATCGCTCAGTAATAACGCTTCCAAAAAGTTTACTACGCTATTCAGCCTTCTTGTCACCCGGCCAAGGCAGTGTGAGCGAAGTTGTGCAAGTTCATCTGGCAGAACGTCTACACGACATCTGGAGCACATTACCAGCCGAGGACACGCGGATCTAGGCTCGCTGCACGGCCTGCCTGCCTACCCGTCAGCCTCCTTCGCGTCTCCGGACATCAAAATATGAAATACGTGTCGTTAAACGTTATGCTAGGCCTTCAAATGATCAGGTCACGGTACTGACAATCCAGCGTGTTAAACAAAAAATATGGTGGGCAACTGCAGTGGTATAGCCTAGATGACAGTTCACACCCGTTCCAACATAGAATCAGAGAATGAGAGCGCAAGAGTGAAGGAAAAAGATGAGGGGGTGCAGCCTCAAGAATGCAAAGCTCCCCCAGCCTCTGAAACACAGCTTTACAGCAGATGTGCCATCTAACGAACTGAAGGCAAAAAGAAGCCACACTGAAACACAGACCAAGCACATGATGGTGGCTAGCTGTCTAATACATAAAAAAGGTGTTCTGGCTAAGACTAAAGGTGTAAAGGGGGCCATCAAAATAGTTCCATGAGACACACGTTGGCCCAACGTTACGCAAGCGTAGGTAACACTTTGGTCTCGAGATAGTGGCAGTGCGTGTCCCCGTCCTGTCCAATCCCAGGACGATATGGTTGCGTAAATTGTGTAGGCTACTTTATGCAACAAAACTCAAAATGAAAAGGGGAAATGATAAGCCGGGGTCTGGGGTGGGCTTTTATTTAGCGCCCACAGCCGCTCACCCAACTCGAAATAGGCTCCCTGGTCTTTATCAACATCAATCACAAGCAATAAACACTTGTAATAAACAGTCCTCGTCCGCAATGCAACACAGCCCGGCATCCTACATAAGAGACATCCGGGAAAGGTGGGCTTATAGAAGGTACACAGAATTCAGGGGTGTCCACGGAAACCGCGGCAAAGCTGGGGATGAAACAACGACCTCAAGAAAAACACAAACCTCTAATGGCGGGGTGTACATTTGTGAGGTAGACATATTGCTCTTACCTGTAGTCGCTCTGTCGCAGGTTGCCACATAATGAGATTTTCCTGTTCTACGTGTCCGTGAATGGTATATGTGTGATTGTGTGAATGTGTGTTGGTGAGGGTGTGTGTATGTTTGTGTATGTGTGTGGGGGTGTGTGGGGGGGTGTGTGTGTGTATGTGAGTATGGTGAGTCTGTGCGTGTGGCTGCGCGTATGTATGGGCACAACAGCTGGAATCTCGTTGGTGAGCACTCCGGTTCGCATGTGCCCGCTCGCGGCGCTGGCTCGCTTCTTCTCCTCACCACGGTTCTCCCGCGATCCCGTGAAAACAGACGGTGAATTCCAATGGTTCGCGAGGAAGAAGCTCCGCCTGCGAAAAAAACACGCGAACCCCCTCTTTTCTCTCCTCCTTCTCTTCTTTCCCCTCAGTTCATCACTGAACTGGCCGGCAGTGGGCGCTTAATGGAGAAAAGTAGGCTATACCTCGAATACTGTGGACAACATGAATTTGCAGTCAGTGAAGCACTGCTTTGGAATACCTTCTTTCAAAACTGGAATCCATATTAAGATAGACAACGACGATTTGATTCATGATCAGAATTTGCCTACGTGCCAGGAATTGCCGTATTTGGGGAAATATTCTTTCTCTTTCTGTCTTAGAATCAGTAACAGTGGCTTCTGTCTCAGGCAAGAGAAGGAATGTGGTGTCAGTCAGATGTGCTTTTCTCACTGGATGTGAAACGGACACCAAAGCACAGCAGGAATACCCCAGAGAGCTAAACAGGGGTCAGAGGTCCCAGCATCACTTCCTACTTTTTTAATCTATAAGCCTCATCATGTCCCTCCTACATTAACAAACACCAAAAACACAAGCAAAAAAACAAAAACAGTTATTTCTTTTGTAAGCAGCAGTATTTCTGTCACTTGTTCACTGCTTGTTAAATTTCTCATTCACTCTCTTTTTTTAATCTATCAGAGTTCATTCATCATTCCATTCTTTCCTCCTCCCCACTCTCCATCCCTCTCTCCTTCCTTACTGGCAAAAGTGTGTGTGTGGCTGGAGGGGTTGGGGAGAGGCTGTAACTGGCACACGGTCACACTCCAACGTGTTTACAGATGTTTACGCCGAGGAACATCTGGATTCCACCACAGGTCAGCAAAGGTCAGTGTCTGCGCTAACAGTCCAACGCTCCTTTTATGGGCTGGGGCTGCTATTGGCCAATCAGAAGCCAGCTCTACACAGGGCTCAGGGTCCCACCCCTGTCTGTCTGCCTCCTATCTGTCTCCCTATTACCTCTCTTTGTCCATCTCTTTTTCTATCTTTCTGCCCATCTCCCCCTGTGTCCATCTCTCTCTCTCTGATGCTTTCTTTTATGTCTGTCTTTTGGTATTTGCTTTTATTAGATTCATACACTCATCTGCCTCATGTCTGTTTTTGCTATGTGATATTAGATTACTCTCTCTTTCTCACATGCACGCACACACGCACACACACACACACACACATCCTCTTTCTTAATCTCTCTCCTCTCATGTGACTTCAGGTATTCTCCTTATTTGAGTTTCGTCCTTCATGTGTGTGTTGTCTGCAGTGCTGTTTTATTACATTCATATGCTGTACATCATATTCATGTAATCCCTCTTTTCATCTTTTCATATTCTTTCGCTTCCAGTTCTCTTCAGTTTTTTTGTTCTCTCTCTCTTGGACTCCCTTGATTTTGTTCTTGGGCAACATGTGTCTGTCCTTTATTAGAACTGACACACACACAAATACTCTGAATTCTCTCTCCCAAGTTGTTTGTTTGCTCTAACTCATACTAGGCACTTGTAGACTGCATTGTACGGTTAGCCACTGGAACAGTTTCTTCAGTGGGCTAGCTTCAGGGAGTTTTCTGGTGTTGGAACTGTTTTTGTACATCAAGAACAAAAACATCATATTCCAGGGTAGAAAAGCACTGATCAAAACAAACTGAAAAAGAAATCACCACCAGCAACAGCACAATAACAACAACCACAACAACAACACACACACACACACACACACACACACACACATACATACAGAGAGAGAGAGACAAAGAGAGAGAGCAAAATAGACAAGAGGAACACTAAGTGAAGGGTCCGCTAAAACCTTTATTAGTACATTATTCAACAGTTAAATAACACATTGACATTCTATTCTTCAGATTGGAAAAAAAGGAGGAGGGAAAGACAGAAAATCACAGAGAGGTGAAGAGGATGTGGAAAGAGGAAGGAAGTACTACATGAAAGGCCAGGACCCTCGTTTGACAGGAAATGATCATGAAAAGAAAGGCCCGACCCTGACAGACATATTCATTTCCTTGCTGTCTCATGTATAGGAACAGGCCTACAGTACATACACACACATACACTTTTGCACACACTCAACAACGAAGAGACAGACAAACAAATATTGTACAGCAAACTGACATCCTGGAACAAGCATGCAAACACATCACTGAACTGAACCAAATTGTAATCCCTGTTGAAGGACCCGAGGTCCAAAAACCTTGTAGTCTTTCTTAACTCTACTTAACATTATGGTGCCGTGATGCCATGAGCGCTAACTCTGATGCAAATGTCAGTTCTCAGGGTCAGAAGATTTAACCAATGCAGGAAGTTGAAGAATTTAACAAAAATGGGACCACAATTAAATGTTTATGAGGATGGATACAGTCTTCTGTGAAGAGTGGTCTTGGGTGATCTGGGGCCAGTATACATTTTTTTTTTTATAACAGTGAATGTTTTCATTTTTATATTTTTCGTTCCTTTTCCTACATTCATCCTCCTTCTTCAATCCCCCCCTTCTCCTTTCTTTTGCTGTCTTCCTCCTCATCTGAGTGTGAGTGTGAGTTAAATATTTAGGGTTCTGGGCTTAGGGGAATCACTGGGATTCAGCCAATCCCTACCCCCCTGTATGGGTCTAGCTCCACTATTACCTTTCTAGACAAAGAAGGTGACAGTTACAACACAATGGTGAGACCTTATCTCAACTCATAGCAAAGAAAGTGTTAAACAAACAAATATAATACAATCAAATATTACTTTAATAATTAGTTTTGCAAAAGCTTTTTTTTTTCAACTGCCTTGACAATACATTGATTCGTTATAAACTTTCCTACTAACACAAAATACAAGAACAAGAAGATGGAGAAGAAGAAGAAGAAGAGGAAGAAGAAGAAGAAGAAATAGATTATGGCACAGACCCTCTCCAGGGAAATTTAAAAAACACAAAATATACCGTTACATATTATGCAGGGTTTCTAAACGCAATGCAGAAACCATCAAATGCTATCATGCACCAGTTAAGGCCACCTACTGCAAGTTTTTTCCTCAAATAAATAAAAAAAAAATCATTGTTGAAATCATTACATAGTTATCTTTTTTTTTTTAAAAGAAGTTACATATCATTACCACACTGTGTTGACCAGTGCATCTATGCCTACTACATCAGCAAAAAACTGCTAGCACTGCCTGGAACATCTACGCATAACAAGGCGGGTGGAGATTGAAGGGAAAGCCTCACCACTCCCCCACCACATATTCCCTCCCCCTCTACAGAAAAAGGAAAAGTCTGCGCAGGTGAACAACTACTCACATTCAAGCTATACTGCAGAAGTCTGTGTGTGCTCGAGTCTGTCCCACCCGACAACTGCACCAGGTGATGCGAACCGTCACAAAGCATTGTGGGTAGGGATATGAAAAGAACATAAAATAACATCCCTCTAGAAGAGGGGACTATTCTAGATCTTTCTGTTTTC
>PYXC01000452.1:4175000-4177500 GCA_015244755.2 Tenualosa ilisha | reverse complement strand
GTGTGTGTGTGTGTGTGTGTGTGTGTGAGTGTGTGTGTGTGTGTGTGTGTGTGTGTGTGTGAGTATGTGCAATAATGTCTACATTTGCCTATGTGTGCATTTGTGTATTTTCAATTTTGTATGCCATCAAATACATGTAATAATCAAATTTCCTGTATCCTTGTATCCATCTCCTCCTCCATCCTCAGAGTCCTGAGTTCTGTTCAGAGTCCTGAGTTCTGTTCAGCGTTCTGAGTTCTGTCCAGAGTTCTATTCAGAGTTCTGTGTTCTGGTCTCAGTGAATGTGCCATGATGTTTAGAGCAATCTCAAATGAGCCAGCCAGCAGTGTGAGAAGAGATTTCTTCCAAAGATTCACATGATTCATTTGGACATGCTAATGTGTGAGTGACGTTGCATTGTTGCTGCAGGCATGATGCATTTATGCATGAATCGCTGCAGGATATGTGCGACACTCAACTAAGAGTTTTCTAAATTTTAATATTTTTGTCAGTAAATGTCTAAGTGTGTCTCAGTGTGTATGTGTGTGTGTGCGCGTGTGTGCATGTGTGTGTGTGTAGACATTGCATTGTTGCTGCAGGCATGGTGTGTCCATGGATAAATCGCTGTAGGATATGTGTGACACTCAAGAAAAAGTTTTACAAATGTTAACAATTATATATGAACACATGGTTAAGTGTGTGTGTGTGTGTGTGTGTGTGTGTGTGTGTGTGCGTGTGTATGTGTGTGTAAGTGTGTGTGTGTGAGAGCATGTCACAATCATTTGACCTTGAGTCTCTTGCATCTCGAGCTCCGAGCCGCAACATCTCTGGCCAATAACAACCTCTTTAGCCACGGCCACGCTTCATTGGCCGCCACCGCGTGAGTCAGAAACCGAGCGGCAACAACAAGCCAAATCAATAATTACCAAACGACCTTCATCGCCTGTCAATCACTGCCACCGGAGGCAGTTGCCACGGTAACGCAGCCAGAAAAACCACAGATTGGGAGGAGGCGGGAGGGGAAGTGAGGGGGAGGGAAGGGGGGCTTAATTTGGCGTCATTTACTAATGACTGCGAGGAAATGAGACGTGTGATTGATGCACATCTGTGGCACCAGGCCGTGAGAAACAGCTATGGATCGCTTCATTTGGGTATTGATGGGGTATCGATCATCAGTCTGGGCCACTGTTATTGATGGCAGACACTGACAGGTTGGCATTGATGACAATCTGTTGAATGAGACAAGATGTTATGGTGTGGGGGCAGGTGATCTGTGGTAGCGGGAAGAGCGTGTGTGCGTACACACACATACACACACACACGAGCACACACACACGTCACACGCACACACACGCACACGAGCACACACACACACACGCACACACACACACGCACAAGCACACACACACACACGCGCACACACACACACAAAGGATACTAAATAATGGATTAAAAGAGAAACTGACACAAAATGGAGGCCTGTCTAAAATGAACTGTAACAGGGCCCACTCTGCATTGGTCAATGGCTTTCCCTCAGATTTTCTCATACCCTCTCTCATACACACACATCAACAAACATTCAATAGAATAAAAGAAACAGAAATTACACACACACAGTACATGAAGAATTCCTCTCTCAACTCCTATCTGTCTCACACAGATGCACACACATATAGTATAGATCGTATAGATCACACACACATATAGTGTACCTTGCTGGGTAAGGAGCCCAGCATCTCACCTTACATGACTATGCTTTTCTACCTAAACTCACACCCACCCACTCACACACACAGACACACACACACACACACACCATGCCAATGGGACTCACCTGGCACACACAGGCACCTGTAGCTAGTGCCCACGTTGCGGCAGATGCCATGGGCGCAGGGGTTGAGGGCGCAGAAATCCACAAGCTGGGCACAGGTGGCCCCGGTGAAACCAGGGGGGCAAGTGCAGCTGAAGCCTAGCGGCGAGGCTCCTCCCTGGGACACACAGCTGCCATTGTTGTGGCAGGGGCCGGAGGCGCATGGATCCACCTTCTGCTCACAGAAGCTGCCCTGGTAACCTGGAGCACAGGAGCAGAAGAAGGAGGAAGAAGAGGAGGAGGAGAAAGAGGTGGAAAGGAAGAGGAGACATTTTACATTTCACTCTCTTTTACTGAACCATCACATGGTTCTTTTATGAGATGAATATAGTTATGCTACTATGCTGTGAGGAAGAGGAGGAGGAGGAGGAAGAGGAGGAATGACAGAGAAACAAAGAAAGAGTGGAGAGAAAAAAGGGATAAAGGACAAGAGCTGGGGAGAAATAGGAAAGAGAGTGAAAAGAGGTGAGGGAGGGGTGTATCAAGGTGGGAAATGGTTAGAGGAAAAGAAATAGAGAATTGATAACAAGAAAGAGAGAAAAAGAAGGAAATTACTCAGTGAGGAAAGCTGCTGCAGGTATAGAATGGAATACAAAGGTAGGAAGAGAGGAGATACAGAGCGGAAGAGAGGATGAAGAAAAGACAGAGCGG
>PYXC01000452.1:4135000-4172500 GCA_015244755.2 Tenualosa ilisha | reverse complement strand
CTGCGGGCCCCTGGCACTGGAAATAAACATGATTGATGTTTTTGTGGATGAATTGCTGCTGTGCTGAACACTAAGTTCAGGCTAAGCAACGTTCCTGTGAGTGTGTCTGTCTCACATACACACACACACACACACACACACACATAGCTTACACACACACAGACAAAAGACAAACAAATATGCATGTGCACAAATACACAAATAAACACACATGCACACACACACACACACACCGGGTTAGTTATGTTCCTCTTCTCCCATCCCCACTCTGTCTCCCTCACCTTCATTCCACCTCCACCTCCAATCATCTGTTTGTCCCTCTCTTTGCGACGCACCAAAGACTTTGCCTGCTGCCTGAATTCTCCCCTTGGTGTCCTCATGTTTAAAACAATAGCGAGTTGATAGGCACCAACACAACTTCTTTCACCCACCCTGCTTCCCTAATCGGATTGAAAGATCCCTCAAGGTTAACGTAAAGCTGCCTTTTTCTTTTTGTTTACGTCTTTATCTAATTGTGTTGTTTTTGTTTGTTTTTTTGCAAATGCACATCGAGGCGCCTTGAGGCCTCACCGCCGCTCTGTTTGGCAGAGTCTTCTGCATTGTGATTGGCCATCAGATGTTGTTTACAATATGGCACGTAGCTCTGTATGCAACAAAGGCTGGTGACTGCTGCGAGCGTAGCAAAGCTAAAGAGGGATTGTTGCCCATGCTATTAACATTTAAGACCCGCATTATATAAATTAAACAAAGAACAAAACAAAACAAAAAATCCACCATTAATTAGATGGAGAATGGCTTAATGCTGCTGTGGTCACATTGTTGCCTGAGTCTTTTATTTCCTGTAATAAAATGAGGAAAAACAGCAATGAGCAAAAACAACGGGAGTGGATTAATATTCCCCTCTGCAGCAGCGTGGTGAGATTAGTTTGCATTTGGTGCCTTTTGAGACCAGCTGGACAGCACAAGCTGCAGAATCTGAGAATTTGTGCACTGGCTGTGGTTTTCAATAATCATGTATTGAATAGTTGTGTGTGTGTGTGTGTGTGTGTGTGTGTCATGCATGTGCCCATGTGAACTGAGCTCACACTGAGCATAAAGCAGGCTAAAACCCTCAGTCAGATATGATGTGTATGAAGAGGGATTGTAAGTCATCATTAGTCCGGGTCAGAACCTTGAAGTGAACTAGAAGTGAAAGCTGGATGGAGGTATGGATGATAGATTCATCATTAGATTCAGTCAATATCTTATTTTGATCCTCAGCAGCCCTTCTCTCTACCACTGTGTGTGTGTGTGTGTGTGTGTGTGTGTGTGTGTGTGTGGCTGTGTGTGTGCAGAGAAGGGAAGAGAACAGCAGGTCAGTACAGAACTGCTGGGACAAGCAGGAGAAGCAGAGGAGGTTTAAATTGGGCAACACCATGACACAGTTAGTCAGAACCGGGACAGCCTTGACTAAACTAACACACACACACACATACCTACATGCATACATAAATTTGCACACGTCATATACGATATATAATTCAATATGTAATTAACCTGTAATAAACCATTTACGACATTGCCTGCCTAATTTGTTTTACTGGGAAACTGGACAAAAGGTACTATTATAGATGTGATATTACATTAACACTGTATGTGTGTGTGTTTGTGTGTGTGGTTTTACCATCAGGACAGTAGCAATGAGGTCCATCAAGACTGCTTGAGCAGGAAGCTCCGTTTCTACACGGCTGAGACAGACAGTGGTCAACCAGAGCCAGGCAACGATCCCCTTCGAAGCCTGAAACACACACACACACAACTTAATATACTTACATATATATTTATGCACACACACAAAACACGCAGTGTCACTTGTATGCACGCATACATACACACACACAATCAGGCTTGAGTAATCTTTGATCCCACACATACTTAATTAAACCAATTTATCTTGACAAATGCACAAACAAAGGAACTAAATTTCCATCAGTCACCCCAATCATCCAATCACTCCAATTAACATCAAGCATTCTTATTCAGCCAATTACCATCAGTCATTTTTTTTTCCTCCTCTGCCATTTAAATTAAACCTCTCGCTGGAGATTTTCAGATGACAGGTGTGCTGAAGCATTAACATGACCTTAACAACAACGTGCAGCAGCAAACTCACTATACAGCAAAAATTGGGAAAAAAATTGTCTATTTATCCTGAACCAATTATCCTGCTCAAAAGGAGGGAGCTTTAGCACGGTCTTTGTTTGTGCGTATATTTGTGGTAATATGTATGGTTGTCTACACCTAGGTATATGGATGTGTTCAGTCAAGGAAAGCTTCAGCTCTCTCATCAAACCTTAATGAGACGATGTGTCTGTGTCTGTGTGTGTGTGTGTGTGTGTGTGTGTGTGTGTGTGTGTGTGCGTGTGTGTGTGTCTGTGAGTGAGTGTTTTTTTTTTCGTGAACTTACTTTCCCAGCTGTTTCTCCCGCAGACCTTAATGAGATATGGCTTGAAATCAAGCAGCTCTTCTCTTGCCCTCTCTCTATCGCATCTATTCCCCCCCTCCACACTCTCTCCTTCTCTCTCTCTCTCTCTCCCTCTCTCTCTCTCTCTCTGTCTCTATCTTTGCACCGCACTCCCCCACCCTCCCCTCTCACACACACACACACACACACACACACACATACACACACACAGGCCTGCTAGTTTCTACTCCCAAGGGGGCATATATTCCACCGCAGTCCTAACAAACTTTGGGCCCTGAATAATATTAATAGCCAGAGAGACCAAAGGCTGGGGCTCCCGCATGCGCACACACACTCTCCTTCAGCACCAGCCATCACACCACTGTTGCTATTTCTGTTCCCCCCACATCCCCATCAGCAACACACAGAGGTGCCTGTGATGCGCCCTTCAAGGAGTCGTGTTCTTCCTCACTCTCTTATACATTAGTACGGCCATGTTGAATAGGGACTCATATGGATCGAATAATCCATAAGGATAAGGATCATATAGTTCAGTGGGATCAGCTAAGTACCATTTGAAGCAGAAATCCAGTGTGAATCAATCCATAGCCCAGTTTCACTTTGATTTTCCTATTCCCCATCCAGCTGTTATTCTTCCAGAGTAACAATAACAGAATTTATTTCCATCAAATATCAGCACACCTGGTGGACAGGTGCAGGTGAAGTTCCGTCCCTGTCCCCCCTGTCTAAGGTCTGTGCAGGTTCCATTGTTCTCGCACGGCTTGTGGTGGCAAGCGTCATACTCCTCACAGAAGATTCCGGTAAACCCATCATCACACTCACAGTAGAAGGTGTCCTACAGGAAAAGGTATATGGCAGACACAAACACAAATTTGAAGAGAAATCTTTAGAAAAATACTAATAGTGTTTTAGTGTATTAGTGTTACTAAGAATTCCTTACAGTTGTAAACTTTCTATTTTTAATACAGATAAAGGGTATTTCCATACTGAAGCCCAAAGGACTGCCACTGTGACTTTCATTATGTTGTGTGTTTCTTTGGTGTTGTTGAGGTGAGGTTATAATGTTGAGCTGTTAGGACCTCATGACACACTGCAAGTCACACAAACATGAATTACACCAACACTACATTCTGGTGGTATATTCACTATTCCTTCTGTCCTTCATTTCCTCTCAACCTCTCTCTTTCTCTCTCTCTTTCAACCTTTCTCTTTCCTCACTGTCTATCCCCCCATCCCTCTCCTCACTCTCTCTCCCCCTTCCCTCCTCTCTCTCTCTTTCTTTCTGTCAATGATGAATCTGGCTGTGAAGAAGGACAGCTGGCGTCCATCTTTGGGCTTGAGATTAATTGCCCTCATCTTTCCTCTCATCTTGGACCCCTGACCACATCTCTCTCTCTTTCTCTCTCTCTCTCTTTCTCTCTGTCTGCCAGCCTTTTTCTATTTTTTCCCATTCTCACATTTCCCTTTTCTCTCACTCTACCCCTCACCCAATTTCTTTTCTTTTATTTCTTTCTTTCTTTTTTCTCTCTTTCTTTCTTTCTATCTTTCTGAGAGGTTGAGGTGAGGCTTAATCAGCTGTTGGCTGCTCTGTGTTTGACACTGAGTGCTGGAGTCTCCTGCGCTCCACCAGAGTCTCTCTATTCCCATGAGAGGAGGAGGAGGAGAAAGGGATGGATGAGTGAAAGCAGAAAAAGAGACAGCTGTAAAGAAAGACAGAATGAACAAAAAATACGGACATTTTTCTGCTACACTCTCCTCTCCTCTGCTGGGATCAACACACAAGGGAGTCGAGAGAGAGAGAGGGCATTAGAGAGAGAGAGAGAGAGAGAGAGAGAGAGAGAAGGGACTTCATGAGAAAGGCAGGCCAGTACTGTGATGCATCATTTCTATCCCACCTCATTTCCCATGGTGATGTGGAACCTGGTTTCATTCTCTCTCTCTATCTGTCTCTCTCCCTCCCTCTCTGCCTTGCTCCCTCCATTCCCCCTTGTATTCTCCATCTCTTTGTCCCCACCCTCCCTTTGCCTCTCACATTCTCTCTCTCTCTCTCTCTCTCTCTCTCTCTCTCTCTCTCTCTCTCTCTCTCTCTCTCTCTCTCTATATATATATATATATATATATATATATCCAACTTCACCAACATATTTCCATCTGTGTTGTCATGTTCTTTTAATTCCCATTTTTTGCTGTGTGAATGTGAATTTGAATGTGACTGTGAATGTGAATGTGACTGTGACTGTGAATGTGAATGTGAATGTGAATGTGAATTTGAATGTGACTGTGAATGTGAATTTGAATGTGAATGTGAATGTGAATATGACTGTGAATGTGAATGTGAATGTGAATTTGAATGTGACTGTGACTGTGACTGTGACTGTGAATGTGAATGTGACTGTGACTGTGACTGTGAATGTGAATGTGAATGTGAATGTGAATTTGAATGTGACTGTGAATGTGACTGTGACTGTGACTGTGACTGTAAATGTGAATGTGAATGTGAATGTGACTGTGAATGTGAATGTGAATTTGAATATGACTGTGAATGTGAATGTGAATGTACGTGTGTGTGTTGGATGCATGCTGTATTGGTACGCACTTCCTCTTCTGAATCATACCTCATACACACACACACATACACACGCACACACACACACTTGGCTGTTTTGCACCTTTCATAATTATTGTTTTTCCTCCTGTGCTGCATGCTCTCTCTCTCTCTCTCTCTCTTTCTCTCTCTCAGCGTTTTCTAGCAGAGCTGCTCTGCTGGTCAGTGTGATGACCCTGGGGGAGTCCAGGGCCAAACTCATTAATCACCACACAAAGCGCCTCACAGACCTGACCTGGGATCAGGTTAAATTCATTAGAGGAGGGCCGCAGAGACACAGCAGCACCGCTTCGGCCCATCTGCAGCACTACACTCAGACATCTGTTTCAATTCACACTGTATGTCCAGCCATAGATTCACTTATTTATTCAAAGTTTGAAAATCAGAGAAAGGCTAGAAAAGTTCCCTGCATTTTTGTATGGACACTGACACACACAAAACTAGTTGACTAAAAACTAAAAACACAAACATCTAATTTACTTAAACTATCATCAAACACATATTACGTAACCAAACTGTTCATCACCATACACACATAATCTGACCTTACTTATTAGAACTGCTACGAAGACATTGCCAATGTCCATATTTTCATGCTATGCAATTTTAGCTATCAGAAGAGAGAGCACTTCACTGTATGCATGTGTAGCTGTTGGTGTCGGCCATTTTGTGTGGGTGCCTGTTTCTCCACCCTCCACCTACCACAGAAGGCTGGGTGATGCACTTGCCCTTCCCAGAGCATTGAGGGTCACTGAAGCTGCTGCCGGGCTCCACACAGCTGCTGGCCTTACGCGTGACATGCAGACGCAACGCCACCTCTGGGCCCTCAGGGCTGCCCAGGCGCAGGATACCTGAGAGGGAGGAAGAATCACACACACACACACACACACACACACACACACAAACACATTTGAGACTGAGACATTCACTTTCACCTTAAGTGAAATTCCTGTGCTGTCAAAGTAAAAGCTGTTAAAGCCCCCCCGCCCCCAAAAAAGTACAGAACACCTGACAGTATTTTTTTGGACTCTTTAAAGATTTTCACTTTTCAGCTACTTAAATGATTAACAATGGAGATGTTAAGAACCATCAAACCTCCTTTAACTCCAAATAATGAAATGCCTAAAAATACACTTAAAAAACATCTGCTCTTAAACCCTTTTTTGTTTAAATCTCTGAACATGTTGTATTTGAGGTGTCTGCAGAGCCAACTATTCAATGACACATTTCCCATATAAGCCTCCATTTTTAGCCATATGCTGCGCAGTCTGGTTTGGGGTTCATCTTTAAAAAACAAATCAAGGCTGGCGATATAAATAAATTGCCAGGAGCAGAGCTCATTAAAATCATGACTATCATTAACTAATTATGCATGCACCATAAATTTGGCCAGTATCTCACATCCTGTCCGTCCATAGCTATTTTTACAAACTGCAGGTCACTTGTGGCATAGAAGAATACCCACATATAGTTCATACTAGCTAATCATGGTTGGGGAGATGCTCATTGGGGCATCTTCCAAGTGTACACAGTGCACACAAACAAGACATATTCACAATCCCTTTCTCTCTTGGCACATTCGTAGGAATATACATATATATGCAGACCAACAGCACGCAGAGTCAATCTGTCAACAGACATAGACGCATACATAGACAAGAAACCAAGCATGAGTTTCTCTGTGGAAAACTTGTGTCAAAGAGTCTTGTTGCTCTGCTGAAGAGAGAGTGTGTGAGAGAGAGAGAGGGAGAGGGAGAGAGAGAGTGAGAGAGAGGGAGTGGGGCACCTTCACCATCCCTTTCCTTTCTCCCATATTTGTTTTTGACACCTCTGCCAGACTCACTTCTCTTGTCTTTTATCCAACAAGAAAGGGGGGAAAGGAAGGTTTCCAAAACTCTTTCTCTCTCTCTCTCTCTCTCTCTCACACACACACACACACACGCACACACACACACACACACACACTGACTAATGCTACACCCCTCGGGGGATCAGTCAGGTCTCTTTCTGTCGTATATGAAAATAGTTGTTGTGCCTAGAAAGGGGACCTGTGGGAAAACCATCCCTCTGTAATGACTGAGATCACAGCTGTTTCAGGAGCCTATAGGGAGCTGAACTACTAGCACACTGTGTACAAAGGAATGACGAGTGTACAAACATACCAACCACTGTCCCTATGTCATGGGCTTTGATTTCTTTATAGTTTCACAGGAATCCTGGTTCTTAAGGCCCCAGTCACCAAACAAAGGAACTCATGAAATGGTTCTGCTACAAAGAGGGAGACACTGAGTCGTTTCTTCTGAACAGGAATTCATTTTTGGGTTCTTCTAAATGTCAGATCTTCAGAACAGAGGATCTAGTTTGTCAGAGGTTACTGAACAGGTAGCAGAGAACACCTTCAGGGGAGAGACTTTGATAATAAGGTAGATATATCCAGGGAATTGTTTTCCAACACCATAGCTGCTAACTAGTTAGCTAACAAGGTTAACAACTGCGGTGGTTGCAATGCAGTCTATTGCCAAACACTGAAGTTGCTATGGCTAGCACTATGGCGCTGGGAAATGAATGGCAGATTTGTAAAGGTGCAGAGGAGGCAGATGGAGGAGGAACGTTCTTTGTCGAAGGTGAGACACATAAGGTGCAAATGGTGACAACAGGGAGCATCCCGAGGTGAGAGAATTTAGCGTTACAAACACACTCACACACACACACACACACACACACACACACACACAGAGAGAGAGAAAGAGAGACAAACATACACACTTACCAATAAAGTAATCCTGGCCCATGTGGAGTGAGGCGTCTGGGAGGACTAGACCATCTGGAGCTTGCAACGGGGGGATGACAGACCCCCCCACAAGGGAACATGTGACAAACTCAGACACACCGACACGCCACAGCACTGGGGCCCCATTCACGTTCACTATGATCCTATGGAGACAAGGAATGGGGGGGGGGGGGTGTTGAGGGAGAGAAGGGAGGAGTAGTTAGAAACATGGAGGAAGAAACCGAAAGGAAGAGGGGAGGAGAGCAAGAGAAGACAAAGGAGTCCAGCGAACACAGGATGATAGAGAGGGAAAGATTTAAGTAAGGAATGCCCGACAGAGAAAGTGGGGCCAAGAAGAAAAGGATGAAGAGAGGCACAGGGAGAGAGAGAGGGAACGGAGACTCATTAAGAAGATGAATGTTGTAAATCATGTTGCTGAGCCATTACTCTTTACTGTGTGTGTGTGTATGCGTGCGTGCATGTGTGTGTATGTATGTCCGTGTGTGTGTGTGTGTGTGTGTGTGTGTGTGTGTGTGTTTCAGACTCCTGCTGCCCCCTCCCCTCTACTCTGGTAGCAAACACACTGCTCTACATATATCTCCCCCACTCATTAGGCTACTACAGTGCCGGAACATTGTGTGTCTCTGTGGCTGCATTTTTATAAATACTATTAATATCTGAGCAAGGCAGTGTAAATATGCATATACATTTGGCTCATACACATAAAGATGGATGCACACACACACACACACACACACACACACACACACACACACAACAACACACACACACACACATAGACATAGAGACATGCAAATACACACACACACACACACACATAGAGACATGCACACACACACACACACACACACACTCTCTCACACACACACACACACACACAAACTCACATAGAGACATGCATACACACACACACACACGCAAACTCACATAGAGACATGCATACACACACACACACACATCTAGCAGCATCTGCATACAGTAAGCATCACAAAGGCCTCATCTGCATGGCATCCTGCAGCAAAGAGGGTATGTTATGGCTGGTGCTTTGAGGGAGGTCTGAGTCATATTATCACAAGTCAACACAGACAAACAAACGCGCACACACACAGACAGTCCAAGTATTTTTAGAATATTTTTTAACACATTTATTAGTGGTTTCAAAGTCTGCCAAGTGAACGTCTGTCTGCACGCATCTATGATTTATCTATTTAGGTATAAATGCTGTTCTGTAGATGGGTGGGAAGCAGTTGGCATCAAGACATCATGTCTTGGCCCATTCGTGCCAACATTTCCCAGTTTGATTATTTTTATGAATGCTTGAATGCTTCTACCACTTAGCTGTCTTCTAAGAAACACCCTTTGACCCATAAGAAGTAGCTTAAAGGAGAAATCTGGTGCGATTCAATCAATAGCCCTGTTGTTTGCGGTAATAGAGTGCTGTCTGTAGAAGAAAAAGAAAACAGAAAATCTGATGCACTGACGGAATTACAAACCAGCAGCTAATGTTAACCAAATGGGACATTAGAAAATTAAACTGGAATTGACTTTGTGTGCCCCATTCAGTTAGTGCTAGCTGCCAGATTACCATTTACACACCATTACCACAGTGGAGTAACGCAAACGCAAGGGGCCCCCCTCCCTTCCTTCATATGTCTATCAGTCAGATGGACGTGACTACTTGAGCAGAATGCTGCTCCCGATAGGTTGCTGTCAAAGGAGACTATGTTCAGTGTGAAAAGATTTTGCGTTGCATCAACGGTAACTATATTAACGGCAGATTTCTCCTTTAAGTAGATCTCCAATGCTAAATGCTAACTAATAACATACAGTAGTGCTGAAACAGGGAAGGTTCTAGAAGTTGCGGCCACACTTTTCTCGAATAGTCCACCCACTGACTATTTAAAATGTTTGAACCTGTTGACAGTAGGTTAAGGTTAAGGATGGAGGCTGGATTCGTTCAGGGAGATTTTTGTAATTGTTCAAGAAGATGGGACTTGAATCTTACCAGATGATCTGTTGAAAAGTCTGTGGATTAAAGTGAAGTGTTACTGGCGTCAGAGAAGAACAGTGGGTGATTGGTGTGTTTTGCAGACTATAGCCCACAGAGCATTGGTTCTCAAACTGGGGTCCGGGGACCCCCAGGGGTCAGCAGCGCATTGCCAGGGGGTTCGTGAAAAGTTTGCTATAAGATAGCATCTAGCATCTAACAGAACAAATGGCTATAAGCCTGTATATTTAAATTTGTGTTGTCAAATGGCTATAAGCCTGTATATTTAAATTTGTGTTGAGGGGATCCTTGGAAATATTTCTGCTCCATGAGGGGTCCCCGGTCCAATAAAGTTTGAGAACCCCTTCTATAGAGACAGGGTGTTTAATGAGAGGCAAGTGATGCTCACTTCACATCTGTATCCTCAGCAACCTCAAGGGAAACAGTCAGCATTCCAGATGTACCACAACCTGAGCCATCTCTCACCTGCAACACACACACACACACACACACACACACATACACACACACACCGAGAGACAGAGAGAGAGAAATTAAATATTCATAGAGGAAATGCAGAAACTAAAATAATAGCTGCAATAGCTGCATACACACACACACACAGGCTTTACCTGCTCGTCATCCCACTGGACCTCCACAAATCTTTGTCCAGCCTTTGGCAGCCATGGCTGCAGGGTGGGTGGGGCCTGTGTGGTGCTGGGGACAGTGGTTGGCTCAGTGGTTTGAGTGGCAGTCGTAGGTGTCACAGGGGTGGCTGGAGTGGCATGCTCAGGCACGAAGCTCTCTGCGACATCCCAGCTCGGCTCGTTGGGGTCAAAGGTTGGCTGGTCACACCGCTCCCCATCAAAGCCCTCGCTGCATTCGCAGGTGAAGACCTCAGCTTTGTCGCCGCGGCTGCAGTTGCCATGGACACAGGGACTGCTGGCACACGGGTCTGCGAAAAACTGTTGGTAAACACAACAGGAGTTCAGAACAACAAGAAAAGCCAAACAAAAGAAATCAGTAATCAAACCAACAAAAGGGCACAATCTCTCATTCCTGTTTAAACCACAAACACACAAAAAATGATTCTGTCCTTTTTCCACAAACTTAACCTCGGAGTCTGGCGCACACAGAGTTTGCATCCATTCAGTCCCAACGCAGAGAAGCCCCTGTACTGAAGTGTATATGAGGCTGGTGTGGACCCAGCGGCCCCAGGGGTTATGGCATTCATAATTCAGCCTCTGTGCTGGGAGAGCGTCAGGCTCCAGGGCGGCTCTCGTCTCCTCTCTGCTTACCCTGCACAAGACTCAGAGCTGCACTTCCCAACACTGCAGCTACAGTTTCTCTCTCTCTCTCTCTCTCTCTCTCTCTCTCTCTTTCTGTTTCTCTATCCTTCACTCCCCACCTCTTTCTCTTGCTCCATTGTCTACTCTCCCCCATCTTTTTTTTGCATCTGTCTTCTTTTCTTTCCCCCTAACCTGAACGCTCCCCTCATCTCTGTGTATGTAGGTGTATATGTGTATGCATGTGTGTGAGACAGAGAGAGAGTGTGTGTGTGTGTGTGTGTCCGTGTGTGTGTATGCGTGTGTGTGTGTGAGTGTTTCTGTGTTTTATGTACAGTAGGAGGGTGAATGATCATTCACAGTCTTCCATGGTCACTGATATATACTCTGGCTCCATTCTGTTCGAAGTGTGTCCACCCACTCCACCTCCTTCCTCTCCATGTACACAATCTCCCTTATGAGACTCCACAAGAAAACATCTTTCACTTCAATATTTACAGAAGGTGACCATTTTTATTTTTAGCTTCTGTAGGCCACATGACAGGTGCATGATATATCTTCTATGCAGCACAAAGTATTATGTTTGGATAACAGTGTATCCTCTATACCAAACACCAACAGCACTGTATACTGGACAACCACGCGCATGTGCGCGCTCACACACACACACACACACACACACACACACACACACACACACACATATTGCTGAAAGCCTAGGACATGAAGTCAGTGCTTTTCAAGGGTAACTAATTCAGGAGCTGTTGTTCTCACTTATCAACGCAGAGCAGATGAGTGGAGAGCTATGGAACTGATGACTGCGTTAATCAGCAATAAGAGATGAAAGCCAGGGAGTAAACACACACACACACACACACACACACAGACACACACACATAGGGAGAGACCTCTTTAAGAGGAGAATTTTTAATGTCTTTGCTCTTATCAGACTTGGGACACACCATACACTCTCACACACTGTCAAGCCGTGAGGAGCGGTGAACTTTCCAATGGCAGGAGTATTGAATAGAATGTCAATGGTCCTGAAACTCTAGAGGTGTGTGTGTGGGGGTGAGTAGTGTTAGCCAGTGGGAGTGGATATGTGTGTTTTATGTCTTTCTCTGTGTGACTGTGTGCGTGTGTGTGTGTGTGTGTGTGTGTGTGTGTGTTAGATCAACAGGCTCCTTCTCCACTGGTCTGACTCATGGTTCATTATCACTATTTTTTCCCTTTCATCAGTCTCCATTCCTCTGTCTTTCTCTGTTCCAGGCACCACCCTTATACACACACACACACACACACACACACAGTCTTTTCTTTTCTCTTTCTCTCTACCAACCTCACTCATATGGTGTCTCTCTCCTCTTTCACATTCTCATAGTCAGAGTGTGTGTGAGTGTGTGATAAACAGATGCTTCACACACCTTTGTTGAAAGGTAACAAGGCAAGATATTGCCGCTGAAGGGCCTCAAACTCTTAAGTATGGGGTGCAAAGATTCCCACTGAACTGTCAAAACTGCTGAAATGAATCTATGTACAAACAGGATATCACACACACACACACACACACAGAGAGAGAGAAAGACATCCTACTAAAGCAGGTGAAATGGAGCTTGGTTTAGCAGGAGCAACATGGTTAAGCTTAAGGCATTTCACTTCACGCCACACAACAAAACCACCTCTGAAGCAAACCAAAACAAGTCTAATGAGCAATAATAATTAAGGAAATAGACATCCATTTACAGCAGGAAGAGTGATGTGGACGAGGATCAATAGAAGTCCAGTTGAATAAGGAGCCTGTTTAGTCAATTGGGCCCATCAATCTGACACACTGGGCCTCGGCCTTGGACCAGCCACGCTTTGAGTTTGTGGATGTGTGTGTATCTGTGTTTGTCTGACTTTACCCTAAATGAGAGGTGGGTGGCAGAGGGGAGAAGAGAAAAAAAAATAAAGAGGGAGAGAAAGAGAGGGGGAGAAAGAGAGAGAGGGAGGTATGTTTGATGGCTTGTTCTATATGCAATGACAGAAACAGAGAGAAAAGGAGAGTACTAGTGTCTTGTTTTAAATACTACACACATTCATCAACTGACTTCAAATACATCTGGGAGCCAGTAATCATCACTACTCATCTTTCAAAGCGTATTATGGGATGGCAAAAGTGCAGCAAGAAGAATTCAGCCAACAGGAGCTTCCATGGCAGCTGATGTAAGGAAACCTCTTGTGAGGCACTCTTGTGAGTGTTTGCGTGGGTTCTCGCTTCTCAGATGGATTCTTATGTCAAGTGACTTCAGCAGGTAGATCCACATGAACTACTGTTTGTTAACATTCATTACACACATTCATCTGATGTTCAAAACAGCTCCTGTATGATCCATAGTGTTGTAAAGTAAAGGAGTGTGTGTGTGTGTGTGTGTGTGTGTGTGTGTGTGTGTGTGTGTGAATAATTTTCACATGTGGCATTCTACTGTTCCTTCTTTTGCAATCTTGGATGCTGACTGGAGTGTGTTCTCTTGTATTTGTCTGTGTGTGTGTGTGCATGTGTGTGCGTGTGTGTATTTGTCTGTGTGTGTGTGTGCGTGTGTGTATTTGTTTGCCCGTGTGTGTTTGTCTTCACTTTGCGATGACTCACGTCTCCATAAACAGTTATTGCATGATAAATCCTCTCAGCTCAATTAGACCTCCGGTCACACACACAAACATGCGCACACATACCCATACACACGCACACACACACTGCCACACACACACACACACACACACACACTGCCACGACACATACACATACACACACAGCATCACACACTGCTGATGAGTGTTGGCTGCAATCCAGCACAGGTCCCACACCAAGTAAGGCCACCTGTCATGAGTTGAGGTGGCCGCCATGGAAACTATTGCTATGGCACCAACATTTACATCGTTGATCAAGACCAGAACCAGGAAGCAGACCTCTGGTTAATAGTGCCTTCTTTGTTGGAAGAAAATAACAAATTCTATTGTGAAGTAGTTTGAAGGTAACAAGTCAAATCATTTAGCTAATTATTAATAATACCCTAGATCTGAGAATGGCTAATATCACTAATAACTAATAATTAGCTAATACCATTAGCAAAACCTAAACAGACATGGGTGGGTGTGTTGCTCCCATGTGTTGCTTAAAAAATGAAAGAAAAACAGAACCTTCGTTATGAACATCTACTACTTATTTACTTCCTATAGTGTATTAGGTAGTGAATAACCATCATGTATAGTCATTCACTGTGCACTATCTAGTGAATGAGTCCATAACCATGTTATTTCAGGTCACAGAGTGCTGTCTGCAGGAAAAAGAACAAGAAAATTTGATATGACATAGACCAAACAGCAATCTGACAGCTAACATTACCAGAATGGGGCCTACGGAAAATGCAATTGAAAGTGAGTTTCTGTGCCCATTTCAGTTAGTGTTAGCTGTCAGTTCACTATTTGATTTATGTTGCATCAAATTCTTTCATTCTTTTTCCTACTAAAGCGTAAGTGATTGTGTGTGTGTGTGTGTGTGTTGAGGAGTGAGGCAGTGATCAAGGAACATTCTCAGGCTTGTGGTTTTCATTTGCACAGCAGAGGAAACATCATGGTGTGTTGCTGCAAAGCATTCATTATTAACATGTATCAATAATTGAGCGCTCTCTGCTCACCTGCTGCATTCTGTTCAAAAATCAAAGTGTCTCATTAGTTCTGACAAAAACTCTGCAGAGCATTACAGGGATGATGAATGTCACTCCCACATGACATTCATTCATTTACTTGCATTATTTATGGGCATGATACAGTTCAATATATTGGCCCCATTTATGCTGTGAGGAGCATGCGTGGACACACACACACACACACACACACACACACACACACACACACACACACATACACATACACATATACACACACAAAGCTCAGTAATGACTGGAATTTTGGTGTCTCCATAGTAACCCACCCACCGTTCCAAAAGCAATTACAGTTTCAGTCTCAGAACCTTGTGTGTCTGTATGTTTGTATGTGTGCATGCATGTATGTGTGTGTGTGTGTGTGTGTACATCTGTATGTGGCTTTAATGGGAATGTTTGTCTGTATCAGAAAGGCAGGGAGAGTGTGGTTCAAATAGCTGGAATCTTCTGTGTGAATACTTTGTGTGTGTGTGTGTGTGTGTATGTGTGTATGTGTGTATGTGTGTGTGGGTGGGAGGGTGGGTGTGTTTCTGTGTGTGTGTTTGTACGTGTGTGTGTGTGTATGTATGTGTGTGTGTGTGAGAGAGAGAGAGACCTGTCTGGAAGTTTTCTCTCTCTCCCACTCCCACTCTCTTCCTCTCTCTCACACTTTCTTCCTCTCTCTCCCTCTCTCACACTCTCTTCCTCTCTATCCCACTCCCACCCACTCTCTTCCTCTCTCTCCCACTCTCTCTGCTTCACTGAACACTGACAACCGAGACATTAAAAGAAACTCTGGTGATGGTAAGCCTTGACAAACCTCTGTTTGAAACCTTTCACCTGACAGATGTGTGCAAAAACCAACCCCTCAGAAGGCAACACAGAAACAGCCCTACTAAAAGAGTAAATCATCTGAACAATACTTCATAATATATCTGCCTAATTGTGTTTTTGGAAATTACCTTCAGGTCAGGAAGCAATTAACAGCCAAGTAGGCGCCAACAGCCAAAGTAGGTGAAAGCAAGCCTGTCCACCCAATCAGTGGCTTAGATGACACTATTGGGCTGCCTGTTGCCAAGGAACAGGATACACGATGTCATTGTCCATGAGGAGGCATGCGGATACAAACACCAGCAACATCTTGTCAGGAAATAGACAGGATGCTGTGGCACAGTTTTTAAAGGGTTTCTGTCAAAGAATTGACCAGGTTACCTATAGAGGTAATCTTGCCTTCTAATGATCTCTTCTTTAGTTTAAAAAACTATGCTTTGCTCATCTTGGGCAATGATAAATAACTAATAACTAATCACAGGACTATGGCTCATCACAAAACATCTGGATTTTGTTGTTGTCATCGGTGTCGTCTTTCTATATCACACACACACACACACACACACACACACACACAAGTACTCCCTGACTGTAATCTGAAAACAGCCCTTTGCAGGACTGAGATCGGACTGTCAAAAACAGCACCTGTGATCCCTGTGAGTCTGTGTGTGTGTGTGGCTGCACCTGTCCACTTCCACCATCAGTCGTATCTATACAACAACCCACCATCAGACTATCACATGTTATCAGATATTTTATATTGGTATAACCCAGTCTTTTCAACCCTCACATCTTTCACGTATATATCCTGTTTCTTTAAACGTTAAAAAAGTTTTTTCTAAGCACCACAATTTGTCCTTTCCACCCTCCCTGGCCCTCAGGTTAAGCCATAAGCCAACCTTTAACCTTTTACTACTTGACCTCTGACACCTGACCACTCATTACATGTCAACATCCTTAACCTATTTTTCTCTCACTTCTTATTCAGGACAAAAATGCTTCTTGACTAAGCCAAGCAACGAATGGCCACCTCTTTGAACACACTCCTTGTGTCCTCTCCTCCCTCATTTCCTCTCCTCTGCTCCATTCTCTTCCTCTCCTCCATTCTCCTCCTCGCTGCTGTTGTCTTCCCCATGTTCTTCTTACAGACTAATTAGCAGCATGGATGTCTGCTATCTTGCACAGTGTGTGTCTGTGTGTGTGTGTGTGTGTGTGTGTGTATGTGTGGGTGGGGGGTTTAGGGGGGTCTAGTCACAGAATGAGAGCTCAGATAAGGGGGTGTAACATAAGAGGAGAGAGAGAGAGAGAGAGAGAGAGGGATACTGGAGGATCACAACTACTGGTATTTCACATCTATCACAGAAACAGATGCTGACTAGGCTAGCATGTGTTCTGAATGCAGGGGAACAGTGCTGTTGTAATTGAACTGACAAAGTACTGTTGCTGCACAAACACACACACACATACACAAGAACACACACACACACACACACACACACACAATCCATCCCAATTAGCTGTAGCTGTTCACTTCTACATCCATGTGTGTTCATCTCCAGAGGGTGTCAGAGCACTCAGGTTGACGGCGTGTTGGGAGGGAGCCCAAAACTCTATTACTGCCCTCATCAAGGAGGAATGGGGGCTAGTTACTGAGATGGAGCCAGCCCAAAGACAATAAGACACAAGAACACAACACAAGTGATTTAGAATGCACCACACAATCCAAGTGTTTGCTCTGTGAAGTCAGTAGTCAACACGCACACACGCACATACACGTACACGCATGCAAACACCGTAAGACAAAAAGGCACACAATTCATTTTACACACACTAATGGACTCCACAAGCCACAGTATAGTGCTATATCAGAGATGTGTGTAAGAAGCTTTACTTGCCTTTATCCGTGATGATATTTTTGGTATTGTGTAGGTGTGTGTGTGTATGTGTGTAGTGTGTGTGTGTGTGTGTGTGTGTACAGTTCTATGTGCAATTGCCAACAAACAGACGTGAGCCTATGCATATGTGAGATATGTTTAAACAAACATGTCATTCTCCTCTGAAATGAAATGCAACTAATTACTGTTTAATTAAGTCTCCACTCGGCTATATGCACAGACACTCATAGACATTCGATTAAGGCCAACTCCACCACCACTTCCTCCCACGCACACACACACACACACACACACACATACACACACATACAAACACGCACTCTCTCATAATTCCTCAGACAACGCAAGGTTAATAGACAGCTACGGCTCATCCGTGTGCGTTACCTAAGCGATAGAGACAGGTAATCTCATTTATGGAGGCAGTTATTTAAAAAAGCGTCATGCAGCCCTTTAAAACGGGCACAGCAGCAGCAACATAATGCTCAGCGGATGAGGTAAGTTCATCAGAGAGTGTCCTACGTCAGCATCGTCTGCACACACACACATACACACATTGAGAAGAGTCATTAGTAGAGATGGTATGGAGGATACACTGATTCCCCTCCCCTTAATATTACTTATTTTTTGGTGTCTTCATACAGACAAGGAGTTGTGAAAGGAGAGGAACCAAGAAAAAGGAGATTTAAAGAATGAGATTGTGACGTTCATGGCCGCTTTCGGCCTGTTTCACACAAAGATTCCCCGGTAAGCGCGCTTGCACCATGGCCTTGAGGGAGAAAAATTCCCAGTAAGTTTGTGGTGTGTGTGTGTGTGTAAAGTCAAGAGGTTATGGTTGAAGAGCGAGAGACAGGGAGAGAGATTGATTTCTCCTCTGAATGTTTGGACAGGGTCTGATGATGACTGACATCTGCCAACAACTTGGTGAGATCAGTGGAACTGAGCAGATACACCATTCACACACACACACACACACACACACACACACACACACACACACACACACACACACACACACACACACAGACACAAAAGTAAGCCATCTAACACTAGCAAACTAGGCTAATATACTTCAGTAAGAGTAGGCTACATTACCTCCACACTGTCTGCAGTCTTTTCGCTTTTGGAATGGCGTTTCTCTTCAAGTGCCTGCGTTTGTCTGGCTGAGGTCTTCATCAAAATTTTCATTGCAAACGCAGCAGTCTTAGATGCGCAGTGTATCCAAAGACGTGTACAGATCAAGCAAGAAGCATCAAGCAGAAGCACGCAGTGTCATGTTTTGGCTAACTGCTGAGTAGGAGCAGTGCCGCATCTAGAATGTGGCTAATAGATGCCCCCCAACATGCAACTTGCGATGTCTGGTTTTGACGTTTCATATCATTTTACTCAGATTCATATGCATAGCGCACTTGCATAGCGCACTGCGAGTTGAAGGACAAATTAGAGCCCAAAATAATATGGCTTGCAAACAGTGTGCTTTGAAGACGTCAATAAAAGCCTGCGCCTATTCCTGATGAATGCAGCTTCTGATATCACCTTTTAATTAACGGGCTGGAATGATTTAGGCTACAAAAAATGTTTAGGCAACAAAAATGTGTTATATTCTTAGCTTTAAGGCTTGTCTGTGAGAATGTGTAGTAGTCTATTTGTTTGTTATAGGCCTATACTCACAACAATAACAACCCCAGTAAGAGGTGCAAGCACTTTCTTTCATTTTGCACAGACGTAAACAACGGGTTCTGCTGCTACTTAAAGTTTAACAAACATTGATTTTGTTTTATATATCCTACTACCATGCCGTTAATAAGCAATTCTCATTTAAAGTAGCCTAATTCAACTTCATGTTAATTAAAATGTTTTGGCCAGAAGCCTAAATTAAATTTGCATTTGTACATGTTGCTGTCTGGATGGATGCATTGTAGGCTGTGTAAAACAAATTCGCCCTATTAGGCTATTTCAGAAGTCCCTGCGCAAACAGACCTACCTTACAAGATGCAGGGTGTTCAAATTGAGCAGTGTCATCATAGTCTCTCAAATTCTCTAACAAATATGAAAATTAATTTATTCAAGCATTCCATCATTCCATGTTCTAAATATTGGCAACGCAGTAATGTAAACCTTTCAGTCCTGAGCCTCAACAACAGAATGACAACAGAATAACTGAACTGAAATACTGGTTAATGAGAAGATAACTTTGGAAGGTTAAAATTAGTCTATGATTATGAATTGTATCATTTTCACTTACAATAGCTTTGCATTGATGCTCTAATGGGCTGCATCTAATCGCATTCTAATTAGTTTATGACAAAAAATCAATAACGTACCGGTATGTCAAGCCTAATCTTTGATTGGATGGGGCACCTGTCAATCTGGGTATCTGCACTTGAGTAGGAGTAGGTCATATTATCTACACATTGTCTGCGGGTCTTTTTGCTTTGGAATAGCGCTTCTATTCAAGTGCCGGTGTCACTTCATCAAATGAATCTAATGATGTTAGTGAGTAGTTAGGCATAGTGTGGACAACACATGTAATAGCCCGCACAACAATACAGGCTCCTCCAGCACTTGTGGATCAATATTGGTTGTGTGCACAGCTACTTCGGGGGTCTGGTGGTTATCTCCCAGGAAATATCTGAAAACTTAGATGCAGATTCATGCAATCTGTCAATTTAACAGGTGGTTAAATAGCTTTTAGCTTGGAGTTCAGCTTTGACTAGCCCTACCAACAAACATTCTTTTGCCTGGTCACATATCTTCCATGTTACTAAATAGACTTAGCATTGATTTTTGGCATGGTCGACAATTACATGACAGATAATATGTAATATGTAACTTTCATTTCGCAAATGCGCATTTCAAGATTTCAACTTGGATCGCTAGCTTGATACAATGTATTAAGAAGTAGGGGAAAGAAAAAGGTGATGCCACAGCACAAGAACAGGTTTATTTTAAAGTGTTACTAATGAATTTGTGTGTGGAAGTGCAATTTCGCGAAAAATCGGGACATTTGGCATCCTGGGAAAGATTATCAGTTTCCAGGGACAGACTGTAAAAAAGAGAACAATCACAGGAAAACCGGCTGTTAAATGCTCGTTAATATTGTAGTGATTTCAATACTCAACTCAAATACTTTCAGTGGAGAGAAGCCGATGTCATTGGCGCCAGTTGCTGCTGTCCGAGCAACAAATTAACAAGGCTGTAATTCACCAATCATGACGTGAACGGTATCTTTCTTTACTTGAGAAATGATCTAAAATAAATCACATACATCATTTATAATTCAAGGCGCACGATGACCGTAACCTGAAAATAATTATTTTCTGTCTGTTGACTCTCTCAGGTCTTACAGGGTCGACTAGAAGAGGCGGAACTTGGGCTCCCTATTATTACCGGAGAAATATTGAATTATCCTGAGAGCAGAGTTTCTGATATTAATGTAGACCTACATTAGCATCTCCCCCTTGTTCAGTTTTACAAAAGATAATCAGTCAGCTTGTTTTCTGACTGAGATGTGAAAGGAAAAATGTGTACACCTGCTAGGTCAATTGAGGAGCAACTATGATTCCACTACATGGATTTAATTTTTCACATAGGACCCATCTTTCCAAACCCTCTTCATGATTTTCCCCCCTCTCTCATAAGGTGATGTTTTGTAGCAAAGATTTTAAAGTGCTCCACTCTAAAATCTTTGGTCTACATTCCCTTTATGTCTCTTGTTACATTTAAAGTTGCTTCTTTTAATCTGCCTGTTTACAGCGTGTCATGTGCTGTCACCAAGGTGTTGGTTGGAAGACAGTGACTGACTGTGACATCTGTCACCTCACATAAAGATCCAATCAGTAAGACCTTTCAAACAATCTTTATGGGATCAGAGTGTCCTTGAGAACTGTCTGCATAAAAAAATAAGGTGTATATCTGTGTATGTGTGTGTATGCATTTGTCTACGTGTGTGTGTGTGTGTGTGTGTGTGTGTGTGTGTGTGTGTGTGTGTGTGTGCGTGTGTGTGTGTGTGTGTGTGTGTGTCAGTGTGTTGTTTTCACAAATGCATGTACTTGACAGTGACAGAAGAGAGGAGGTGCAAAGACAAGAGGAATGAAAGATAAGAAATGATAGATGACAGAAAACTAGATGAAAGGATGACACAGATAAGAGCTATTTGATGACACATGTGAACGCGCACACACACACACACACACACACACACACACACACACACACACACACACACACACACACACACACACAACTACAAACAGTTTCATGAAGAGCTCTTTAATGTGAGCTATTCCTGCACATCAAAGGCCAGGACCTCTCTCTGAAATGCACACACACACACACACACATACACACACACAACCCACTTGAGCATTTGCAACACCTTTTGAAAGTGCATGCATTTATTACAGTATACACAACAACCCTCTACCACTTCCAATTTGGACCTCCTCTCTTATCCCTCAAGTCTTTTTAGACTAACACTAGACACGCACTCAACCTTTTTGCCCCTTACACCTCTCTCTGTGCCACACACACACACACACACACACACACACACACACACACACACACATACACAACACAAACACACACACACAGAGGCATAGAAAGAAGAAGAGAGACCGGTTTCTGTTTTTATTTTTGCCTAAGGAGAATAAGGAGGCAAAGGTCGTGACCAGGTCATACCACATCACTTTAGCTTGTGCGTGTGTGTGTGTGTGTCTGTTTCTATGTGTTTGTGTGTGTGTATTTATGCATGTGCACATTGTTATATATTTGTGTGTCCTCCATGTGTCAACAAACCATAAGCTGAGAGATAGGTAGGCTTTTGTGCAGCAGTGTATGAGGGTTATATAAAATATAGGATTAAACTGGTTTTGTAGGTCTGTCTGTTCTCTCTCTCTCTCTCTCTCTCTCTTTCGTTCACTGTCCCTCTTGCTCTCTCCTTCTTTCTTTCCATCTGCCAATGCAAGATGCAAAATAACACTACTCCCCCCCCATGAGATGGCTGCAGCTGGCTCAGGGGGAGATTGATCAGATCTCATGGAGGGTGTGATGGATGAGGGGCTGCTCCTTGCGACCTATATACAGCAACCGCCTGCTCCCTTACACACACACACACACACACACACACACACGCACACATAAAAGGGGGGAGAGAGAGAGGTGGGAGCATCTGAGAAGAGGGGGAGAATAAAAGAGAGAGAGAGAGATGAGGAGGAGGAAGAAGAAGAGGAAGAAAAGGAAGAAGAAGATGAAGAAAAAGAAGAAAAGACAAAAATAAAGAGGAAAAAAGATAAAGCAAAATGACATTTTGAAGATGAAAATGCTACTGAAACAGAAGACAAACCCGAGGGAGAAAGACAGATGGGGAGGAAAGGGCAAAAATAAACAGAGTATAGCAGAAAGAAACAGATTGTATAGAGAGGGGAGCAGAAAGACAGACAGGAAAATAGAAAGGGAGGAGGAGAGAGAGGAAGAGCGAAAGAAAGAGAAGGGGAGAGAGAGAAAGAGAAATGGGGCAATACAGTGGCACAGAGGGTTCAGGAGAGCTGTTGTCTGGAGGCCGATGTGGGGCTGATGTCATGGTAACAGGTACCCAGGAACGTTGTGTTCCAACCTTAGCCTCAAATCTATGTCAGTTATAACACATGGCCAGGCATAAAAATACACTGTATTTGTACACGCACACACACACACACACACACACACGCATTATCAGGTGAGTCAGGATGACCTTCAATCAATCTACACAGGGAGATAAAAGGCAGAAGGGGAGAAAGAAAAAGTCCTGGGGGTTTGGATGTCCTTTTGGATGTTTGTCTGTCCAACAGGTGAACAGTTAAATAGTGTTTCCCAGTCTATAGCTCATTACCCTGCTGAAGTGCCACCTGTTGGTTAAGAGCACCAGTTACTCATTTGCTGAGACAGAAAGAAAGGAAATGAGAGAAAGAGGGAAAGGGAGAAATTGAGAGAAAGACAGAGAGAGAGAGAGAGATAGTGATATTTGGCATACATGTATGAATAACACTTGCACACGCAGCCTCCCATCCCACATACACACACACACACACACACACTTTGTGTGCACTCCCATATACTCAACCGCAGACATAAAACAAGGAGATGTCATGGTAATGGTTAATAAATGTGACATGTAACAATGAGAAATAAATGTGTCAGCTTCCATTTGTGTGTGTGTGTGTGTGTGTGTGTGTGTCTATTTCTGAAACTAAAACGGATTACTATGATTACAACTTCTGCCTGAGGGAACTGAATGTTCCATCTTCTCACTCCTTCTTTTGCATGTGTGTGTGTGTGTGTGCATGTATATGTGCATGTGTGTGCATGCGTGTGTGTGTGTGCGTGCATATATGTGTGTGTGTGTGTGTGTACAAGGGTTTACCTGTGTGTGAGTATGCACAGTCAACCTCGAAGGAGACAGCTGGAGATTTCGCAGTCTGGTTGCTACGAGACACTGTCTTCACGATGGAAAAAAAACACCAAGGGCACCAAGAACAACCGATGACAGAAGGATTCTGTCGACCACCCACCAGCCATTAAATCACTCTCTCTCTCACACACACATACACACACTTTATAATTAAACATATCCTCCTGTGTACCATGCTTTACAATAACAAGGTTATTGTTTGCTAAAGGGGGTAGGCTATATAACACAGTATAGTCAGAAGGGTCACAGGGGAATAGGTTCACATAACCCCATATTCACATGACCCCATAGCAAAAACATCTGTGCTGAACTTGAATATTAAATGGATTCAATATAAACATGCACCCATGTCTTTGTCAGAAAACAAGGCTCATTTGAGCAGTTAAACACAGCATTACTCCTCGCTCTCTGTCTCTCTCACACACACATACGTACAGTATTATATTATATTATATTGAGAAACACAGACAAGCACAGGTGCACGGTCACACACACACACACACACACACACACACACACACACACACACACACACACACACACACACACACACTCCACTGGCCCTGCAGGCTAGTTACCCTGCTGCCCTTCTCTGCATGAAACTCCTGGGTGTAAAAGGCAATGAGCAGCACAAAGGTGACGGGAGGGAGGTTGTGTCAGCAGACGTTGGAAATGTACCGTCAGCTACGGTGGCCTGTAAGGACACAAGGGCACCCTGGCCTCACTACACACCCGAGGGCACAGCAAAGCTGGCTATGATGTCCAGCATAGCTGCACAGATGAGGGAAAAGTGCTGTGGAGAAACACCTATTCCCCTGTGACCCTTCTGACTATACTGTGTTATATAGCCTACCCCCTTTAGCAAACTGCCACCCTTTAGCAAACTGCCAATCTGTTTTTAGTAGTTGGGCATTTAGAATCGCCAGGCTCAGGGAAAAATAGTGAAGGACAAAGCAATGACCAAACAGACCAAATTTTTTTCCTTAAAGAAATATAGACTAAGCCATTTGCCACAAGCATCGTTATCAGACCTAGTTTACTAACAGCACAGAGAGAAAGACAGCACTTTGAAATAGGAGCTAGAAAATGATAAATGGCTCCTACAGCATTGATAGAAGCAGGTTTCACAACAAGACAGCAAAAAAAGTGTCTGTCTGAAAACAAAGTCCTTCAGATATAATGGATGTCTGCTCGATGATTTCTTTTTACCAAAGCCTTATCAAGTGCTGACTGCATGTAGTTTCTATACATCCAGTGTGGGCTGCATGCATGGATTCCATACATCTCCAGTCAGACTGCATAGGGACGTAATTAGAGCTCCTCTGTTAGTGCTAATGAATTTAGAGCTCAGTAGATACAGTTGCTGCGCCCAGTGCTTGAGAATTAATGAGTGTTTATAGATCCAGCAGCCTTTTGAGGAATGAACAGCTATTATTGGGCACAAAGTGAGATACTGTCACCGAGACACCCCCCACTCCAAAACTTTCACACTTTCATCCAGCGTCTGTGTGACAGCTCTCTCTCTCTTTGTCTCATTCTCTCTTTCTCTGTTTCTCTCATTCTCCTTTTCTTCCTTTTCCTTCACTGTGTTGAATTCGGTTGACCCAGGTGAGCTCTATTGGCATGACATTGACACTGGTATTAGTATGACTTGATAATGATTATTCTTGAAAAAGAAAAATCAAGATTAATCAAGAGATTACCTAGAATCTCTTTCTCTCTCTCTCGCTCTCTCTCTCTCTCTCTCTCTCTCTTCTCTCTCTCTCTCTGATCAAGTCTGATGAGTGTTTTCCCTTTTTTATCACTCAAGGTCTTTGAGGCGCTCGGCACCATCACTGAACAAAACAAAATTTCATTCTCTCTCGTTCTCTCTCTCTCTCTTTCTTTCTGTCTTTTTTTCTCATCTGGCCAGTATTTTCCCTATCTTCATAGCCAAGGTGCACTGTTGGACTGAAACTGAATTCCATTCATACCCATCCGATACTCAAGTCCTTTTGACTCATGTGTCCTGCAAGTGTTGTGTCTCTGCCGATCACGCCTCTCCCAACTCTCTCCCAGGCAGTGCAGATGTTCTATTATGTTCAGCGAGTCGTGGGCGCTCTCGTTCGCTCGCCCGTCTTGTCACCGAGGCAGTCTACGCTGTAATTAGAACGCGGCTCGGGGAAAACAGAAGAGGCGGGCAAAGCCCTATCACAGTCACAAACCTAACCACTGATGCCCACCACGCCAAAGAACACTGTAATCAAACACTGGTGCCAGTTTAGACAAGAACAGTGACACCATAAGTAAAGGGATAGAAAAAGAGAGAGAGAGAGAGAAAGAGAAGAAAGGAAAATGAGGGGAGAGAGGAGAGGGGAGAAAGATGAGGATAAAGACAAAGACAGGAGGGAGGTGGAGAGGGGCACATGACAAGAGACACACAAGTACCGATCTGCTACATTGTGCTACACCCTGTTTGTTTGTGTGTGTGAGTGTGTACATGAGTGCGGTCAAGTGAGGTGTACAGGTTATCTTGGATAGCTTCCTGCAGGGATGTAGTGTATCTGAAATAGAGAAGAGAGCTGAGCAGAGATGAGAGAGCAGTCTGACCCATTTGGGTGACCTGGAAAGCTTAGTGGGTGTTTTTCTCAGTCCATTTTTATCCATGTTTGCAACTCAAGGCTGGCCTCAGGCTCTCATGCAAAGCACACATAATGATCACACTGCTGGACATTAAAATGGCTTGCAGTCCAGATTATGCCAATGTTATTGTCTGTTTTATGCTCGCACACACACACACACACGCACACACACATACATATGCACACGTACACACACCACACACACACATACACACACACACACTCAGCGGGGTTGTTTTAGAATGCAGTGTGTGTGTTGGCCGATAGCGACGCTCCCCTCTGCTCCGCAGACATGAAAGGGCAGGTGGTGTGTGATATGGAAATCAGAGCGGCTGATTGGCCCTTTGCCTTTTCTCCTTCAGCCAATCACGCAGTGATCGAGGAGCAGACAGAACACTGGCCACGGAATACAGAGCAGCTTGTTGAAGCTTGGCAAAGACCAGGAGTGTACTACATCTGAACACAGATGCAGTGCAGCAGGGCCGTGCACACACACACACACACACACACACACACACACACACAGAAGCACATATATATTTTCACATAAAGCCCTAACAAATACAATGACATACACAAGGGCTGACAAATAAACACACATGCACACACACACGCACACATACACACACACATACACACACACACACACACTCAGATACATCTGATCTGGAGTCTGAGAGTTTTGAAGTCTGTATGTGTCCTCTTTGGTTAACACACTGCTGGGGCTGTTTTACACTATAAAAGCTTTGGGTCCACCTCACCATCAAACGGCTGCCAAGAAGCACCCTTCTAGGCTTTGTACCCAAACAGGATGAGCAATTATGGATTTATTTTTGTTCTTTTCAGGCCTGAACACTCACACACACATACACGCACATACACACACATACACACACACACACACACACACACACACGCATACCCATTTATTCACACACACACACACACACACTCACACACACACACACACACTGACTGACTGACTGAGGAACAGATGCTCTGGGTGATGCGTTTCAGCTCTGCAAGATTAGGAGGAAAGGAAAAAAGGTGAAATGTCTCTAAGCTCAAACAGTAATCTCCACTAGTCCCCCCACACTGGCCTCTTGCCTGCAAGGCAGTTCAGAAAATAACAAAAACCCCAAAAGCTCTGCTGGTTTTCATGTCTCACCTACTCTTCCTCCATCCATTTACTTGAGCTGCTGAAGGTGTTAGATTGGAAAGCAGACTCAGAAAGCACAAAGCAGAATACCTAATATTGCTGATGATGTGCTATGTGAGGACACCATCCTAGGGTGAAGACAAAGAGTACCTTTAAGTGCCTCCAGAAATGGAGAGAAGCTTTAGAACCAATTGAATCAACATCCATGAAAGAAAGATAGAATAGAGAGAGAGAGAGGACAAAAATATAATGCATCAGTTATAATACCATCCATTATCCCGGGCGTGTGGAGATGCAGTCTAGAATACTGTGTTCCAATCCATTTTTTTCTTTTTTATATAACCTGAGGACAATGGTGTGATTGACAGCCACCCAGCCCCCCTGCAGCTTGTCACAGTGAGATCGCCCCGCTTTCAGAGGCGGACGCCATGGCAACGGCTCCGGGCTGGGGCAGGTTGACGTAGCGACAGGATGGCTCGGAGGAAGCGGACCAGGAGGATTCACATTTAACACTCAGACTGACATTTAACGAGGTAGAGAGAGGTAGAGGGAGCGAACTCAAAGACGAGAGCTGAGGACGAATGGCCATGCTGCCCATTTACTCTGAACTTGAGAAAAGATAGAATCCTCTAGAATGATAGTTTAACCCAACGACTAAATGTTATGACACAAATCAGATGTGTTTGTCTCAGACCAGTTGAAAAAGTCAATCTGATCTAGAGGTGTTTATGGTTTGCCACACATTCAAATCTTACTGAATAATTGACTCAGCTCGATTAATAGTGCGCAAATAAAAGCCTGTTATCCTATGAGGCATTTACAAAAATGGGTTCTCCAAACTTCACCTGCCAACAGGTGTCTCTCATGCCTTCTCAAGATTTGACCCAGATGGTTGATATCAGAATCAAGCACAACCACCACTGGTCTGACAACAGTGACTACACATCAAAGTAGGTTTAAGCACCACCTCCACTGGCTTGAGACTGTAGGTCAGAGTAAAGTCAAGCATCTGTTAACAGTGGTTTCATGTTAGGGTAGAGTTAAAATGCAACTTTTGATTCCCTCTATTCAGACTATGCAGATCCAAGTCTGAATAGAGAACAAAATTAAGGTGGAGAAGAAGATACTGGCCCACTCTGCAGCTAATTTCAATCACGCTGTGGCCAATCTTGTAGCAGCAGATCTTCTCACTCTCTCTCTCTCTCTCTCTCTCTCTCTTTCTCTCTCTCTCTCAGTGTCCCTCGCTCTGTCTTTTCCCCCACTGCTTCCTAATCCGATCAAACCGCTGGAGTTTTAGTCAAGACACGCGTCAGCATGCAGGGGTGTCCGCGTCGCCCTCCGTGGGGAGGTGGCACACACAGCGCCAAGAGCAGATGGCCGACCCCAGGAGACGCGACTCGTGGCCTGGGGCCAGGCTGGTCGGAGCTGGCCAGGAGCACCGGCTGTTGCTGCAGTGTCTTGCAGCTCCTTAAAAGACAGGTTTGGGTTTTTTTACACTTAAAGCCTGGTTTTCTGATTGTTTATGATGAAACACAATGGTTAAGATTCAGATTTTGACGAATACTTTTGCCTGACAATTTTCGGTTGTTGTGCTAGCACCCTCTCACCTACAGAATAGCTGCGCGGGTGCACTGCTGCACACTTTCCTAAAATGCATTAAACTTTCGCTTGTAACGACGCAAACCTCACCAAGTGGTCAGTAACATTCACCGATACGCTGACACAAAAATTAATCGCAAAGTGTGATTTCCATCAGCTTGTATTGCTTCAAATTCTTAGGCGGAAGTTTACATGCGGGTGTGATGGGTTTGAAAAAATAGGTCCACAACTGAGAATGAATGGTCAAAAACTTTTTCATACTTTTTATACTTTTGTCAGCGTATCAGTGAACATTACTGACCACTCAGTGAGTTTTACGACTTTACAAATGTATGTTTAATGCATTTTAGAAGAGATTGCAACAGTGCACCTACGAGGTAATTCTGTAGGTGAGGTGGTGTACCGCAACAAAAAATCATCAAAAATTCAATCTTAACCATTGAGTTTCATCATAAATGATCAGAAAACAAGGCTTTACCAAAAAACCAAACCTACCCATCATATGCAGAGGGGACAAAGAAGATCACAGTGGAGAGGTGTGCATGAAGGAGGAGATGGAACAAAAAGAAGAAAGAGAGAGAGAAATAGAGAGAGAGTGAGAGGGGGATTATGTTGAAGGAAAAAAGGGCATAAACATTTGATTCATTAAGTTTAAAACGTCATCACCATATTTTATCTCTACCCCTCTCTCTCCTCCATTTCTCTCTCTCTCTCTTTGTCTTTTCTTACCATCTCTCTCTCTTCCTCTCTATCTCTTTTCTCTCTCTCTTTCTCTCTCTCCCTCCCTCTCCCTCCCTTCTTCTCTCTCCCTCCTCTCTGTCTCTCTATTATTCTGTGGTAACTCTCCAGACAGTAGTTTTGTCAGTGGGGGGGTTGTCAGAGATAGCGGCCATTCTGTGATCACCGCTGGAGGAGAATCAGAGACCTGTGATTGGCCATTGGGCCCAATACAGGATTATGTGAAGTTGCCCTCTGTGTGGTCAAGAGCAGGGCCACGGAGAAGTGTTTCTCTCCACTGAGATGATTCAGAGGCACACACACACACACACACACACACACACACACACACAGAAAAGACTCTTGGCATTCAACATTTGCTGAAATACTCATAAACACACATGTACATGCACATGCACACACACTTTTACACACAGATACAGACACACACACACACACAGACAAGACTCTTGGCATACAACATTTGCTGAAATATTCATAAACACATGTGTACCCGCACATACACCCACACTTGTACACACACACAACAACACACACACACACGAACACACAGAGGCTCATCAACTTCCATCATCCATAAACGGGGGCGAAGGAGAAGGAGATTTCAGAAACCGGGGAGGGGGGGTTGGGGCAGTATGGTGGAGTCATAACTCCCAGGCTCCTTGGGCCACATGGAAGCTGGCAAGGCAGCTAATATCAACACATCCCTAGTGGGCAGCTAACGCAACGCTCATTAACACGCCCAGGATATCAAAGAGCCAAGAAGAGCACAGCGAGGGGGGAGAGGAGAGGAAACGAGGAGAGGAGAGGGGGAGAGAGGGAGAGAGGGAAAGAGAGAGATAAAAAAAAATAGAAAAAAGGCAAGGGAGGACAAGGAGACTGAAAGAGGGAGGACAGGAAAAGAGAGGGTTAGGATTTCAAATGAGGGTAGTTGGAAGAGGAGGATGGAGGGAATGAAGAGAGAGAGAGACAGAAAAGAGAGCGGAAAGGTGACAGGAGAGAGTGAGAGGAGAGGAATCTAAAAAAGGGAGTTAAAGTAGGACTGGAGTGTGAAGAAAGAAGAAGAAAGTGAGAGGGGAGGAGGAAAGAATCCAAAAAAGGGATGGACAGGAGGACAGGAGAGAGTGATAGAGAGGAGGATGGAGGAAAAGAGGAAAGGCAGGAAAAGAGATGGCAGAGGAGGGGAGAGGGAGGAGAGGATAGGAGCAAAATCTAAACTGGGGAGGTATAGGCGGGCAGGAGAGAGAGAAAGAGAGAGGGAGGAGAGGTGACTAATTAGAGGAGAGTATGGTCTACTGCTTCAGGGACGAGCCTGCTGGGAAATCGCTTATGGTGACCCCTCACTGGTCTGCACACACACTCTCTCACCAGTCTATCCACTTCACTTGTTTTTTTCCCACCCTCATACTCTTTTCCTCTCTCTATTTCTCTCTCTCTCTCTCTCCTATTCCTCGCTTTTTCTCTCCCCCTTCCCCTATTCTTCTCTCTCTCTCTCTCTATTTCATATACATGTACTGCAGGCATAGAGTGTACTTTGACTTTCTCCAGGTTTGCTGTTCTCCTTCACAAACGCCAGGGACAGAAACTTATGAATTGTGCCGTTATGTCCTTCTGTTTGCTGACTTAAAACTAGGACGCATACACACACACACACACACACACACACACACACAGCATACGGGTTGACACACACATCTCAGATCAGGAGATTGAATGTCGATGGCTGTTTTAGTCAGGGAGAGCTGCCTGAGCCCCTGCGATTCCAGACTGATCCGAGCGAATGCAAGGACCTGATCCTCTGAGTGAAGCTTGCCTCATCCCTCACACTGGGACAGCTCTGTCTCAACTTTATCAGATTTGTGGGGCTGTTTGGACATCACACACACACACACACACACACGCACACACATATGCATACACACACGGGCACAAACAGCGTTCTGGCGGTGCCGCAGGCCTCAGTGACAGTTGCCAGGGGCGATAAACGAGCACGTGAACGAGCCTCCCCTCGGAAGCCTGATTAGAGGACATTAGCATGGGTCCCGGCTGCAACCTTCCTTCCGCAAAGCATCGGAACACTTGCTGACATCACAAAGGGGTGACATCACAATGACTACATGTCTCATTTCCAGCCAATCACAGGGCTGTGGCAACCCCCAGGGCCCGCCCACAGTGACTCAGGTCTCTTGGGAGGAGGGGAGAGGAGGGAGGTTAGTGACATCAGAGGACATAGCCTTGGACTCTGACCAAAAAAGAGGAGTGGTTAAGGGCATATAGACAACACACTCTCACATACTTACGGACATGTATACACACACACGCACACGCACACACACACACACACACACACACGCACACACACACACACACACACACACACACACACACACACACGCTCACACACACACACACACACATACACACATATACACACACATGCATATATTGCCTCACATCCTTGCACACTGAGATATCATCAGCTCCAAAAACATAGCAACATGCTCATAAAACCTGCCAAAATGATCTGACTCTGCATAGGCACACGCACGCGCGCACACACACACACACATGCCTGCATACACACACACACATGCCTGCATACACACACACAGAGGTACACAGACAGCGGCCACATCAAAAAGGCTAAAAATAGCAGCACCTAAAAATAGGTATTATCCTCACATAACCGCACTGCATGTCTGCACTGTGAGTGTGACTGTGACTGTGAGTGTTTGCGTGCGTGTGTGTGTGTGTGTGTCTATGTGCCTGTGTGCTCTCTGCTGTGAGGTAACTGCGTCGTACATCAGTGCCCACAGGACAGAGAGAGAGAGAGAGACAGGGAGAGACAGAGAGAGAGAGAGAGAGAGAGAGAGACAGACAGAGAGAGAGACAGACAGACAGGGAGAGAAAAAGTGAATACAAGAAAGTGGCACACACAAGGTGAGAAAGATGGAGAGAAAGAGGAGGGAGAGAGAGAGAGAGAGAGAAGAGTAGATCTGATGGAAATAGAAGTCTAATGCTGTGGGACAGGTTAAGAATGTGATACAGGAGAGAGAAAGGAATGACAGCATACAGTATGAGAAATCAGAATGAGATTTGATTTCAGTGTGACATCAAAACCTTGCAGAATACTACACTAGTATACTCCATTACACAGATACAACAAACACTGAGTCTTGCTCTCAACTTGTTCTTTTCCTTCCTAATAGTCCCCCTCCCTCCCTCTCTCCCTTTCTTCACTCAAGATCTCTTTTTCTCTGCCACTCTTTTGCCTTGTCACCCCTGTTTACCCTCTTCAAATTAGTCATTACTTTTCCTTTTTACTGTTCTCTGGGTCCCTCTCTTCTTTATTCTCTTTTCATTTTTTATTTCTTTTGTGTATTCTCCTTCCAACTGGTCTTTATTACGCCCACTTTCTCTCCCTCTGCCTCTCTGCAGTCTTTGAAGTGTGTGTGTGTGTGTGAGAGAGAGAGAGAGAGGGAGAGAGAGAGAAAGAAAGACAGTATGATACAGCGCAGAATGAGAAACGCACGCTCGCACGCACACACACACACACACACACATACACACATACACACACACACACACACACACATTCAAGCAAGCAGCCTACCACCACCAAGCCTCTGAGAGCTGAAGGAAGAAAGTAAATAATGGCCATCTCTGGCAGCCCCTGTGCCAGCGGAGTGTCCTGGCAGGGGTTTGAGGGGCTGGACTTCTTGGCCTGTGGGCTTGCCAGCGGGCACAGGAGTGGGCGCACTCTCATTCAGGCCTGGTGTCATGCTGAGGAGGGCACCAAGGGTTTCAGCAAGCTCCGCACAGCCAGTACTTAACTAGGTCAGTGCAGTCGAGGATTGAGAAAGCTCGAACACACTAATACTGCACGCACGCACACACACACACACACCACACACACACACGCGCATGCACGCACACGCAAGTCAAGCATTCACACACAAGGAAATATCCACATACATACACACACACACACACACACACACACATACACACACACACACACACACACACACACACACACACACACAGCTTGATTTCTTGTTACTTATGGCCCATTCTACCTCTACCTGGACTATTTTTATGCAACACTGCAGACAAACTCCCGGAGAGGCGGCCCAGAAAGAAACGTTATCACCGATAACGATCATTCCCTCCGGCTATGGTCTTGCAGCATCTTGTTATTGGACTGATAATGATGATTGCCTCATTCGCATGCTAGCCTGGCATTACACAACAATCCAAGGGGCTCAGTATACAGCCAATTACATACATTTACACTGACATTCACATTGAGCAAGGGGCTCAGTATACAGCCAATTACATACATTTACACTGACATTCACATTGCGCTATTCGCTGGGCAGATGCTTTCATCCAAACTGATTCAATCGAAAACCAATGCAAAAGAAGAAGCCAATCACAGACAAAGAATTAAAAGTGATGTGTTAAGGTAAATATACATCAATCTAACAGTAATGATAAAGAGGGGAAGGAAGGGTAGGGGGTTTAAACGTATTTGTAAAAGGTGGAGTCACTGAATCCAGCTGTTTTTCTTGTCAGATGAAGTGAGTAGCTCGTCTTCGTACTCTGGCCGACCATTCTATCTTTCTATCTATAGCTATCTTTCAATAAATGACATCATAAAAGCTCAGACAGAGTCCTCCAATCCTCCATCAGTCAGCGTGAGTGGTAAAAGCCACTGAAAGAGAGAGAGAGGTGAAATATAACCCTAGGCCAGTCCTCAACAACCATTTTTACAAATCAAAACCAAATCATAGTCATGGCCTTCGGCTGCATCTCCATGCCTGGACTGCCCTTTGCCTTAGGCTGTTTGATGTCTGGCCAGAGACCAGCAAACTGATCTGAGAGCAGCTGCTTGTGATAGCTGTGTGATGATAACATGGCTTTTCTCTGATCTCAGTCATCACCCTAACCAAGCAACCATACTCCTGTAGGGCCTCGAACAGCAAGGGATCGATCCTTTCGCATAATCTCTGTGCTGGACATGAGGGGCCGAATCCCGATGGTTTCCTTACAGGAGAAATCTGCAGTGAATCAATAAATAATCCTGTTTGTTTGATGTTGCTGAGAGCTGTCTGTATGTATAAGGGGGGCCACAGGAAACGTTGTGTCCGTCTTGTTTTCCTGTGCCCCCATTGGTTAGTGTTAACCGCAGTTTTGCTATTTGGTCGACATTGTACCAAATGCTCTCATTCTTACCAGCAGCACTCCCCAAAACCAAACAAACAGGACTATTGGTGGATTCCCACCGGAGGTCTCCTTTACTGTAAGCCCTAAGCCCCTAACACTCAAACAATTAACTGGCATTCATGTCTCTTCCGTGGGTTTAGGCCTCAGGGTTAGGGGAGACATTAGGATTCAGCACTAGACTCTTCTGTACCTCATATCTTCCTATCTCTTATTTAATCTTTCTCTCTCTCTCTCTCTCTCTCTCTCTCTCTCTCTCATTCTGTCTCTGTAATCTATCACCCTTTTTTTCACTTTTCCCCTACTTCTCTCCTGTGACGCACAAGAGGAGGAGAACAGAAGTCATATCAGTCTTTTACTGAATCACTATTGACTGCCTCAGCCGTTACCATGGTGAGCGTGGTGTGTGTGTGTGTGTGGTGTGTGTGTTAGGTAAGGGACTCAACTGCCCCCCTCCAATGTTACTTGTGCACAATACACAATCATACACACATACCCAGAAAGAGTAACACATACAGTATATATTTGTTTGTATGCACACACACACGCACATGCACACGCACACAAGCACACACACACACACACACACACACACAGAAATCTGTATTTGGAGACACGAAGGAGACACACATTTTTACTCACACTTCATTCACTTTCACCTGCATGTGTATGCACAAAGGTGCACACACACACACACACACACACACACACACACACACACACATGCACACATAAAGAGGACAGGGAGAGCACAAGAGAGAAAGAGAAAGAGAGAGAGAGAGAGATTGCCATGCTAGTAAAGAGAGGGAAAGAGACATATTGTTCTAATGCGCAAGAGATGCATTGTCCTCTAAGCACAAGCTGCAGGAGTCTACCTGTTGGATAGAGGTCACCCTCACCTCTCTTTCTCTCTCTCTCTCTCTCTCTCTCTCTCTCTCTCTCTGCTTACATTTATCTCTCTTCCTCTTTCTCTCTGTGATGCACACAATCCCAAATCAGACTCAACACCATCCAGTAGTATCCAGTGTATATCTCTGATCTTTTCCCATCTTTTCCCTCTTTCCTTCTTTCTAACGTCACCATTTCATCCCATGTTTCACACGGCCTCATGCTGGTGTGTCACAACGTCCTTTGATCCTGATCAGTGAATTAATTGTTTTTCCCAGAGTGTTTTTCACACACATTGCCCTCAATCTCTCTCTCTCTCTAAATCTCTCTCTCTCTCGCTTTCTCTCTCTCTCTCTCTCTCTCTCTCTCCCTGTAAGATGTATTAGCAAAATTCACAGGTTCTTTAATATTTCACGATGATGCACCAAACACCTGCAGCTGTGCAGCTCATCTGCAGCTGTGCAGCTCATCCAAAGCAGGAGACCTGCACTCACTCACACTTCTCCCCAAAGCTCCACAGCAGGCCTGCACTCACTCACACTTCTCCCCAAAGCTCCACAGCAGGCCTGCACTCACTCACACTTCTCCCCAAAGCTCCACAGCAGGCCTGCACTCACTCACTCTTCTCCCCAAAGCTCCAGAGGTTATTTCAGAGTCACTTGCATTACCACTGTCCTTGTGCTGTAGTCTCCTGTACTAGAAGGCTATGGGGCAACATTACCACTGTCCTTGTGCTATAGTCTCCTGTACTAGAAGGCTATAGGGCAACATTACCACTGTCCTTGTGCTATAGTCTCCTGTACTAGAAGGCTATAGGGCAACATTACCACTGTCCTTGTGCTATAGTCTCCTGTACTAGAAGCTATAGGACATTACACTGTCCTTGTGCTATAGTCTCCTGCACTAGAAGGCTATAGGGCAGCATTATTGTGTTCCCAGCAGCACCCTGAAACTGGTTTGGCTAAATATAAAGGAGGGACCCAGCTGCACTGGAGAGGGTACTTCACACCTTCATCAAGGTGTCTTTGTCAAGGTGAGTCGGAGCATGCTCAGTGAGAATCTTCAGTCTCTTCCTCAGCCTACATCTCCTTTGCAGCACTGTACTGTGCAAATGCTCCATACACACACACACACACACACACACACACACACACGCGCGAACACACACACAAATGCGCGCACACACACACACACACACACATACAGACACAAATACACAATCATATCCACACATACACACGGCAGAGCTAACTTACAAAAAGAAAGAGAAAAACCTTGGCAT
>PYXC01000452.1:4107500-4132500 GCA_015244755.2 Tenualosa ilisha | reverse complement strand
AACTCTCTCTCCCTCTCTCTCTCTCTCACACACACACACACACACACACACACACACACACACACACACACCTTAGAGCTATTGATAAATATTGATACATACAGACTTGTGGTCAACAAGAATCCAACACAAAAATCTTGACACAAAAAAAACCTTTATTGATGTTAATGATGCTTGATTACTTGATTGCGGGTATCTTGATGCTGATGAGTTATGAGTGCTTAATCTGGCAGTCAGACACAATGGGGGAGGTGTGCTTTATTCCCCCTGAGAAGGGTAGGCTACATTGTGTTGTACAACTTCCCTTTGATTGCTGATACAAACAACACACCCTGCTGTTACACTCAGCATGGCCAGGGTATGATTTTATAATTGGTAGTCATACAACAACAGCAAACAACAAACAGCTCAGTTACAAAGTAAATACAAGTAGTATTATCCTGTATGCAATGTTAGTCATTAATCACTTGTCTTTTGAACACAATTTCAACACTATATATTTTGATACAGCAACATTAGGCCCTTATTTGATTGGCAAAGTCAATCAGTGGGTTGATTACTCTAGGCAATCTCTTTTAATTCTAACGAAATGATTCTCTTTGCTGGACAAATGTATATATATACTGCATTCATATATACCACATCTCTCTTTCTCTCTCTCTCTCTCTGTGTGTGTGTGTGTGTGTGTGTGTGTGAAAATTTAACATAAAATAGATAACATAATTCAGTATCAAGTTATAAACACGATTGCATGTTGAGAGTGTGCTAGAGAGTGGAGATTTTTGAGTAGAAAAGACCACACACCTGCTCTAAATGCCCATCACAATCAATGTGTTCCACCATGCGGGCTGCTCTAAACTGCTCAGTAATGGGCACCTATGAGGATCTGCAACTGTGACACACAGGAGTCAGGAATTCAAAATGTCTGCTCACCATTTAGTTGCTGTGCTTTCTAAATAGTGAGCATAAAAATGCCGCTGGGCACTTCATGGGCATGCCGATTTGTTATTTACATTTCAAGACCAAAGGAATAGCCTGCTTATTACATTTACGGTGAATGAAACGATCTTGGAAATTGGGTTGAATGATGGAATGCATTTTGATTCCATTTGACAGCAAACACACAAAGAAAAATCTGATGTGAATCTAGGGTTAAAGTCACTGTGTGCTGCCTGTAAGAGAAGGAATCAGAAAACGACACAATCTAGCCTGAATAGCTAACCAGCAGCTAACATTAACTGAATTAGGCATAAGAAAATAAAACTGAGATTCTGTGCCCCATTTGGTTAGTGTTAGCTACCCATTCTCTATTCGGTTTATGTTGTTTAGTTTTCACATTCTTTTTCCTACCGACAGAACTCAATGAGGTCCAACAACAGGGTTATGGATTAATTAATATTATAATATTATAATATTATTTCTCCTTTAAAAACACAAACAAAAACAGTTTTACTTTTTCTGTTGTTACTTGGGCAGAAAACATAAAAACACTGCATATGACACAATTCTTCTTCTTGTACACTTTGTAAAACACCTTAGCCAGCCTTCACCAAAGCACAACAATACATCTTCAGCAGCAGACCACATACAAAGGGACCAGCACACTTGGTTCTCCCATTCATCATACCGCCTTACTAAAGCACTCTTTCCAACACTCCCTGCTTTACAGACAACTGGCCCACTGAGATTTCATGGTCATTGTTCTAAAGTTAAATGTCCTGGCCATTTGGCTGGAGCACTGATGCAAGAAACTGCCAGTTGCTGTGCTACCTGGCCAATCGATTCACATTTTTGCAGGTTAACTGCCCTTTAATTCACTGGGTGCATGCTTTCTAATGAGAGTGTGTTAGACTGAGAAATCCTGCCTACGTATACAGTGACAAAGAAGTATTGACACGTACACACACAACCATACTATGTGAGCCACTGTGCCAACTACCCAAGCTTATACATACTGTCACAACGTAGCCTCCTAACCACCACATCTTTTGAACCACAAGTCTTACAGATTTGCCCCAATGAGTTATACACATGTCAACACATACATACTGTTCACACATTTTTAGTGTGAATTCCTTCTTTAACATAATGGTTTGCATAATCAAGCACAAGGGGTGAAGATATCCTGGCAGACCAAAATAGCTTACATGCTATGTGCCCAGTAGAGCTACATGCCCACCAAATTTTATTAGCCTCATGTGTTGGTGTACCTGAAACCATTGACTGAAATGTTCTTCTCCCCAAAATAAAGCCAATTTGACAAAGTTTTGTTTCTCAATAGCTCATTGGATACGTCTTCTTGAGACCTAGGTACCAGTAAAATTTTGTTGGCCAAAGCACTACACTTCTTGCAGCGGCACCAGCACAGGGGAGGACCTGTCCCTGCCCAGTGATTGAAGTGACACAGTGTTTCGATGTCCTGGCGCTACGCCACACATGGAAGGTTGACGGCTTGTTGGATGAAGCTCACTGAGACCTATCTATCACAAATTTTTTGTTTGCTGAGGTGCTACGGTTGATGCGGCTCCTTGAGACCTAGGTACAACTCAAATTTTGTTGGCGCTAACGCACACATGGGTTCATGGGGGCACATTGGATGCGGCTCCTTGAGAATTGCGTAGCACTGAAATTTTGTTGGCTCAGGTGCTATGGTTCCATGAAACCTGTGTCTGACCAACCTGTGTCAACTTGTGTCCCGAGGGCGGGTAGCACAGGGGAGAGCAGTCACTATGCGCTATGGGCCTAATAGGGCTACATGCACACCGAGTCAAATTCAAGTTCAAGTGCCCTGGTGTTTCAGTGTCCCGGGAATCGCTGACGAAAATGTTGTAAAAACAGAGCACTCTTAGTGGTCAATTATTGAATCTTAGCAAAAGGTTGGATCATTTCATTTATTTATAGGCCTTTTTGGTTAATCATAAAGTAGCTTCAAATGTAGTAGACTACCTCTGCCATTTTTTCGGAGTAGCTTGCCCAACAAGTGGATCTACATGCCCAGTGAGTTTCACAATGCCCGGTGTCAAAGAAAAAAAAAGGGAAGAAAAGGAACTTCGAGCAGCACCTAGGCCTACACCTATACTGGTGGTCATGTAGTTAGCGATTAGGTTGTACTGGGGATAGTTGTGTAAAAGGTCTTTTTCCGCGTACAGTCTGTACCTGAGGCATATTTTTATGCTGGTAAAGACTGAGAACCCATTCACACTTATTTTGCGTACCCCTAGAAGAGGATGATCAGGTAACCTCAATTTTTTGCTACAGTCCCTTTGGTGGTCTGTCCACGGTAGAATTCAAGAGAACCCACTCTATCCTCGATTTTTAATATTGACTGCAGAACTAGGAATGTCCCCAGTTCCCAGGGAAGATTCAGGGAAATGTCCCCGATTTTCATCTCTGGTCTGGTCACCTTACCCTATAATTGATCCAAATTCCCCCAGGGGCAGGCCTACTTGCACCCCAGTTTGACAACCACTGCACTAAGGGAAACGGACAACTTTTTTGGCAGACTCATAAAAAGTGCACTCATTATTTCTTGGCAGAACATGGAGCTTTTTTGTGAACTGAAAAAGAAAAATACAACTCTGAACTTGTTCAACTTCTCACGGTATGTTGATTGTGCATGTTGACAGACGGATCATCCCTGCATCACTCCTTGCAGGGCTTAAAGCGATGGCATCACAGGTGGTGAGGAGAGGAGTGCCTGCAGACATCCTTGAAAGACTCGGCGTGGTGCAGCGTTCATCACATTTGTCACGCCTTTACCTAATTAATGTTTCATAAGCCTGCAGTCTCACAGTGCTCTGCCACCACACTGAAATCAGAACGTGTCTTACAGCTGGTGGCTTCAACAGCCACCTTCTTTACGGCTTTGGCTCAAGGTGTCTGACACACACACGTTCCTGTTACAGGTAAAGCTTGATTTTAAGCTCTGTAATCTCTGGCTTCTTTCAAGGAAAAGAGAACACACATACACTCAGGTTCCCAGAGGTTTATCAACCATCTATGGGGTGTTAGAGGACTTGTGAGGTTGACCGTCTTCTTGACAAACCTGTCCCTGAAAGCTTACAGCTTCTGACGAGTGTTGGTGATCTTGACTGCTTTTGAGCAAACACAAGGGATGCTGAGAGAATTTTGATTTGGGTAAGACTTTCCTCACCACAATTCTACTAGAATACTAGAATCAAATTTTAACCTTGTGGGTTAGCGCAGGGACAGTAAAATCCATAGGAAACCAAAACATGTAGACCTGTGTTTGAGGTAACAACCACACTTGAGAAAGGACACCTTCTCACAGAGAAATAACAAAACAGTCTAAGTGGTGCCCAACAAAACTATTTCACATGATAACACAAGATATGAATTTCCAGCTCATATTTTATCATTACATAGACTGATTTACCAAAGGAACTCACAGTACAGTTGGCTGCACATTTCTACAATGACCCATGACCTTGGTGTTAGAACTTGATTCCATAAGCTGCTCAGCAGCAACGAGCTACAAATGCATTTGGAATTCTTAACTAGTTAACTAGAGAGGTACTGTAATCCCTGATGACAATACACCTAAGGGACTTGACCTTTGAGTAACCAAACCACAACTTTAATTAACTAAAGTAATACATATATAGGACTTTAACTGACTGAAGTGATGGATGCATAGTGCTTTGTGAAGTCAAACATTTTGTGACCTGACTGTTCTACCCCTTTCACCTCAAGTAAGAGAACGACAGCTGAGTCAAACAGTTACTTTATTTAAGTTCAGGTAAAAACACGAACCTGATGCAGTAAATTATTGCAGATCTTAAAAACCAGCACATGAACGATGGGGCACAGGAGAGGTGCGCTCTGCTACCACCTCCTGGCCACTGACTGCAGTGCACACCACGGTTTGTTCCAAGCCAGCAGTGCAAAAGAAAAAAGAAAAAAAAATCTACAGCAAGAAAGAAAAAAGATGAAAAGGACAAAAACAAATGAAAACAAAACAGAAAAAAAATAGAAAATTCAAATAAAAAAAATGTAGAGCAGAGACCACGCCTCAACACTAGGGGGCGAAGACCTGCATATAAACTTTATTCTGTTAACTTTTTTTTTTTCCTTTTTAATTCTGGTTCATTTTCTTTTGTTTTCTGAAATGCTATCTGGCCATTATACAACAAAATGAGACCAGCCATTTTCTCCCTCCTTTTCTTTCCTCCTCATGCTCATGTGCGCTGCTTTTTTAAAATGGATTTGTGAAGGGAGGCTAGCAGTGCCGCTGAGCCTCTGACACAGACACAGACGTGTGCACAAGTCTGTGGTTTTCCATTTTTTTTTTTTGTATTTATTTGTCTTTAAAGCCCCATTCCCCATGTTTCCAGCAAGCGCATGCTACTCTAACTAAGCATGTGCCAGAAGAACTTTTCCCCTTTCTTATTTTCCAATTATTCCTTCATCCCCTTCGCCTCCTTTCCTCGTTGTGCCGCACGAGGTACGGTGCTGGAAATGGGGGTGGGGAGGTGGGGGGAGGGGAGGGGTGGTTGTAACTGTAGGCCAGAACATCATTTCAACTTGGGTAAAAAAAAACAAAAAAAAAAAAAAAACAAAAAACAAAAACAAAAAATCAAAACAAAACAATTGAATAACAACAATAATAATAATTATAATAATAGTGATAGACACTATGCTTCTTTTTTTTAATGTCACTACTCGCATTCAACCAACTGCAACTTGCACACATCTTCAGGAAATCTGCCAGAAACAGTTAATAATAATGGGGAAGGAAAAGAATTCAACACACAAGGAAAGAGATGGAGAAAGAGAAAATAATAATTATTATAATTACAATAAACTGAAGCTGAACTAGAAAAAAAAACAACACACAGGGTGGAGAAGGGGTGTGTGTGTGTGTGTGTGTGTGTGTGTGTGTGTGTGGTTGGGAGAGGCAAGGCTAGGAGAGACAGATAGGAATGAAGGATCTGACAGAAGACAGGGCAAAGACAAAAGAAACACTCACGCGCACACACACACACAGCTAACCCTATTAAATGTGTGTTGAGCAAAATCTGCAACTCTTTTTTTTTCTTTACCTTGTCTGTACAAATGATCTTTGGAGCTCTAAGTGAACCTAGCCTGCTTAATGAGAGACCCCTCCCTTCACAGCCATCACCCACCCCCCCTTAGCACGCACACACACACGCGCACGCAAGCGCACACACACACATACACACACTCGCACACACAGTGATGGCGTCACCAAGCCAGAGAGTCAGGAGAGATAAAAATCCCTTTTTTTTTCTTCCCCCCCACCCCACTCTTTTTTGTTTGTTTCTTTTGAATATGACACAGCGGTGCAGGTTTATAATGTCAGCCAGGTATTTCTCCTCTGCCCCCTCAATCTTAGTATTTTTTTTTTTTAACACATTACTCAACTACTGATATTTTTTTAAACATTTTTTTTCCTTTTTTCATTTTTAAGTCATAGGTTGTGTACACTGGGTGGGGTGGGGGAGAGGGAGAGATAAGAGAGAGTGCAGCTGGAGTCTCTTTTTTTTTTTCCTTCTCTCTGTGTTTCCTTCCCTCTCATCTCTCTCATTTCTGAAAGCTAATTTCGCAGGTTTTTTTTTTTTTTTTTTTTTTTTAAATCCTCTATTTTTTTTTTCTCTTTTCTTTTTTGGGGGATTTGGAAAGGTACACAGTATAGCACCTTCCCATAGGGCCAGACCAAAAAAATTAACAGGATTAAAACATAACAAATGTAACAAAAAAGAAAAGCCAGAAAATTATAATAATAATAATAATAACAACAATAATAAAAAATGTCGGTCAGATGACAAAACTCCTAGGCGGAAGTCATGATTTCTCTGTGAGCTTGGGGTGTGGGAGAAGGCATTCTGAATGAGAGACGAAAGAGGGGGAGAAGAGGAGCGAGGAAAAGGGGAGTTTGAGGGGGAGGGGGAGTTGTGGGGGCGAGGGGCGAAGAGAGGCAGCGGTAACATCAGGAGAGGTGGAAGGACTGCTGGCCCTCTCGGGCCGCGATCAACAGTTTCTCGCGCATGATCTGAATGCTGGAGTAGTCGGGCAGCTTCAGGTAGTTCACGCACGTCATGACAGACGGCAGGAAGTCGTCCGGGTTCTCCGTCGACTCGAAAGTCTTCCGCACAATGGTCAGCGGAGGGTTCAGGCTCCGGAAACCTACGAGCACACACACACACACACACACACACAAACACTATATAAAGAATGCAGTCAAGCATTACTTACAAGCCAGAAAAGTCAAAAATGGACGCAATTGAATGGCCATGGAAAAAAGGAAACAAGGGCAGTACACTGAAACAGCAGAGTGAGAATACCATACAAGGGTATGATCAGGACTACTGAAAAAGACAGCCAGAGAGAAAGGGAGGAGAATAATATGAACAGATAAAGCAAAGGACACTGTGTGTGTGTGTGTGTGTGTGTGTGTGTGAGACGGAGGAACAATTGAGATGGAGAGAACGATTCTGACCTCCGACGGGCAGCCTGGGGCTTCCTGTGACGAACTGCAGGAAGAGTCTCTGCTGCTCTGCATCAAAGCTACTGAGGACCTCGAACAGGAACCGCACCGCACGGCTACACACACACAAAATGATCAAATTAACTTCTGCTAAGATAATAATGCACATCAAAGCAGTCTGTGGTAGACAATGGTGGATTAAAATTAAAGGAAGGAGCTTGCCTTTGGCATGAGAAAAACTGCTACCAATAGTTTGTCTCCATGACAAGAATTGTGACAACCCCTTAGCTAGCAACGCAGCATCAGTGCATTTTACACACTGTGTGTCGGGCTTATGTACCTGTCGTGTGTGTAGCCATGGTCTGGCCGACAGCATTCCATAAGAGTCTTCACATCCCAGGTCTCTGACTTGCTGCCACAGAGTAGCTGATCGAGCTGTGGGAGAGAGAAAGACACGTCACCGAGAGACACAGCAGAGGGAAGAACACTCGGGGAGGGAGGGAGAGGGAGAGGGAGAGAGAAAAAGAGAGAGAAAGAGAGAGCGAGTGAGCTCACCTCCTCTGGATAGAAGTACTGCAGATGATGCAGAGGGAAGACTGACTCAAAGCCTTCCCTGAATGACTCAAACTGCCGTGACACACCCTCGTTTAGAGTCCAGTACACCACCAACTACAGAGACACACAAGAGAGGAATCTTTAGGGAACCAAAGTAGTAATGTATTCAGGTTAAGTGCCACTATGAGAGTGGTTAAGTGTATATTTAAGATGGTATTTTGAAAACTATTTTCCTTGACAGAGAAAGTGTGTGTGTGTGTGTGTGTTAATACTAGAATATGGAACAGGTAGTCTCTTACCCTGAGGTACTCCTCCAGATTGTGGATGGTGACAGGCACATCTTTGCCCCCCTTCTTTAGCTCAATGTTGGGGAAGCCGGGCAGGGTGAAGTCCAGACCCAGGTCCTCTACTGAGCAGCCATTCATGTTAAGACTTTCCAGCGCCTGCTGAAGGGTCTCCCTTGTCTGACAGCCAAATGGAAAGAAATTGAAGGGGGTTTAATACAGTCGCAGGATTTGCCCATCAGACTAATCATCCTACTCTGCACTGTGACTCTGGGTTCTCTCCAATGGGAACAAGTTTACAACACTGTAATGGGTGTAGACCATGCAAGGTTTCCCCCAGCGCTTTTACAGTTATAGCCGCAGCTTTGACAACAGACATCTCCTGCCCTGACGAGGACCAAGGAAACGCAGAATCATGAAAAACGCAATTTGCTTATAAACATGAAATTGCATGGAATCTGATTTTTAGCATGCTAAATTTCAAATCTATGTTTTTAAAACAACCCTTTTAAGATTTTCCATTCTAAAACCTGCCTACAAGGCCAAAGTACTTCACTCTAAACTGTAACCATTACAAACGTCAGAGCGAGTTTGTTTATATCAGCTACGTGCAACAGTTTCAAAGGAGTAGCCTACCTCCTGATAAAACATTGTTTCTCAAAGGACTGGTTATAAAAAAAATGCTTTCTTGGTCAGGAAATAATTTTGTGTCATAAAACATACCGGTAGACGCATAAAATTAAGTGGAGAGGGAGCGCTCAGCCTCAATCAGTGAGAAAGTGAACCCACTCCAGCTGAATGCTGCTGTAAGTAGGCTATAGTAACGATAGCCTATTTACACAATGCTTAAAACCTGCAAAAAACATGGATTCCTACAACGGTTTATTGAAACGGCACAAAAATATTTAAGAGGCACTTGATGTGCAAACTTTCACTGAAAACCTTTTTGTGAAAAATCATTGCACTGAAAACATTGACTGCTTTCTCGATCACCTATGTAGGCAGTTCAATAATAGCCACAGATCACAATATATCTGTATAGATACGCCTGGCCTGGTTTTAGTGAGATGCATGCAGAAATAAAACATAACCTTACGTAAGAAAAAATTCTTATAGCCTCTCAAGTCTGTAAAAAAGCGTAAAAAAACATAACCATCTATTATGTCTTTATGCCAATTATACACAAGCCACCCATTGATGCCCCTCCCCCCGAAACTTATATACACATAATAACACACTTAACACTACCCCCCACCCACTCCCCCCAGGACTCTTTGGCTAACAACATTTCTGTGGGAAACGCTGTCCTGTGTGACCTTTGAAATTACTAGTCCAGCCAAACCATGACCTTATTGGGTCGCACTCACATGTGAGCGGTCCTGTTCCAGTCTCTTCTTCTGGCGGATGATGTCCTCCAGATGCTGGATGGACTTGGCGACACCAGGGTCAATGTTGACAAGGTCGTGGGAGCTGATGGACGTCTCATGTCGCAGCATCCACTTGTAGAAGGGAAGGCCCAGCGGCAGGTCCAGCTATGAGTGTATGCACACACACACACACACACACACACACACACACGAAACACAGTAAAGCTGGGAACCTAAGAATTTAAATTGGTATAAGCACCAAAAAAGACAACTCTACTGAAACTAGAAATATTCCAGTGATTTTTTTCAGCACATTAATAATAACATTGATATTTATTTATTACAAAATAATAAACAAACAAATAATCAATCCACCAAATGTTTTTCTTCTAGTTTAACTGTTTTAAAGTAAAACACACCCACAGCAATAGTTACTTTTGTATAACAGTAGACTAATACAGAATGAAATGTGGTCAACATGAAGGATTTCACAGGATCCAGCCAATGATAACAATGGGCCAGTACTATCTACTTCAAAGTTGTGGTTAGACCTCCATTCCAGGCATCTCTCTCACGCGCACGCACACACACACACACACACACACACACACACACACACACCACACACACACACACACACACACACACACACACACACACACACACACACACACACACACACACAGATACTATTAGGATGTTGAACTGATCCAACAGACATGTAGACAGGAAATTTGGGGAGAGAGAGAGAGAAAGAGAGAGAGAATGCTTGATTTAAGAAAAAGAAGAAGAAAAAAAAAAAAAAAAACATCAGACTAATCGTAATGGGCGTACCAGTCTGAAGTCCATGATGGCTTTAGCCATGAGCTTGCCCAGGAAGCGGAACTTCATCTTGATCTTGGCGATGTGAGCAGGCTTGGTCGTGCGGCCAAACGGCACAGCAAACAGGCCTCTGGAGCTGAACATGTACTTAGTGCCCTCCTGACTCCCTGCACACCACAGCACATGGAGAGATTGGTACAGAGAAAGACACACTTTTTACCATTGCGTGTGGGATGTGGGATGAGGGATGAGGGAAGTGGGATGCATATTCTACACATCTTTGAGGCTTGGTGAGACTAGTGTGTGTGTGTGTGCGTGAATCAGTGTGAATGGTTGTCTCTTCATGGTGTAAAGCAAGCCGCCATCTTCACCTTTAGGGTTGCTGAGGGTGACCTCTTCTCCTCTCCACAGGCCCAAGTCAGCTCTCTGTAGCTCTTGAGAGACTAGAGCGTAGAACTCCAGTGTGGGCCCCAGACCAGTGCCCACCTGTTAGAGACGCCCACGACAACAGACCATTATTGTTGGTATTTCTGTTACACTCACACCACTCTTTACTTCTATGGCTGAATTTCTATCTCTTTAATGATCAGATTATCTGGCCAGGCTAGCATCACCTAACACCTCTGCTCAATAATGCATTTGACTACAGTACTAGTCAGAGGGAGATGGTGCAACTTGTAAGACAAAGGGAAATGGAATGAAACAGAGAGAGAGAGAGAGAGAGAGAGAGAGAGAGAGTGTGTAAGAGAGAGAGAGTGTGTAAGAGTGAGAGAGTGAGAGAGAGAGTCTATGAGAGTGTGATAGAGAGAGAGAGAGAGTGTGTGTGTGTGTGAGAGAGAGATTGGGCATCTGGTAGCTCCTATATACCTCGTTCTCATACTGAATCTCCAGCATGGCTCTGGAGCTGCCCAGGTCCTGCATCAGGGACTCGGCCTGTTTCAGCAGCTCATCGCGGTTTATCGTCCGCTGCAGGCACACAGAGAGAGATGCTCAATACAACACCACCCCAAACAGCAGCAACAATAACAGCAAGAAGAGCATCAATCGTGTTATACACTTAACTGCTCAGCAAACCCCTTGTGATTTTAGCAGCAGAAAGCAGAAAGCGGTTTTGTAAAGATGTGCTTTCACTTTCTTCATTTTTACATCAAGTTCAGACTGTGCAAGACTGCATTCACTGGCAGGAGATTGAATGTGCGAGACGAAATAGCAGAAGTGATGCGGTACCTTCTTCCTGTCAAGACGTGGGGCTACCCGGCTGTCTTGGGAGTCGGACTGGTTGATCTCGGGGTTGGTGTCGAGCAGGCGCTGCATGGCGCGGTCGCGGTCGAACGCCGTCACGTAGAACAGCATCTGCCGCGTGTCGAACGGGAAGAAAAACGGGCTGCGGAACAGGAACAAAGGGGGAAAATGTTTTCAGTGACCCTTCAAACAACTGGCATTATGTCCATGTCTTTACCGGATCACTGTGGAGCTCATGGGACCTGATGAAAAAAGAACTAACTGACTAATATCAGACTATTACAACGCAATTTGCTTTTGTACAGAGCTGTCTGCTAAGAATGATTCTGTTAACATCAATCATGACTTACCTATCCCACCTTCACACTTTGCCACCTTACCACACACACACACACACACACACACATCCCCACCCCCACACGTACCAGGTTTTGCCAAGTTCTGTGAGCCAGGTGGGGATGTTGCCAGTCATGATGACCAGCGGGTCCTGCAGCTGCCGGTTGGCTTTGGCCGTCAGTTTGCTGTTGATAAACTCACTAGTGGGCACCATCTCCTTACACACAGCATTCTGCACACACACATACAGAAAACCATCAACATTCTTGATGCCAAACATCAGGAAGCTACTAAGGAATAATCAGTGAACTGCAGTGATTGGAGCCCTAAATGAAATATGCTGGTGAGTGTGATTCATTAAAGGAACCCCTGACTAGATTTTTGAATAGAAAAGTATAGAAGTATAGAAAATCCTTTTGCTCGTAAGCTGCCAGTGTTTTAAAAAGTGGCATCACCTGGTTGAACTAACCAAGGGCTTATCAAGGTGCAGCAATCAAGCTGTTGCTGCATATTGACACCATAAATACCAACCAAGTGATGTCATTTTCTTACCCAGAAAGAATTAAGACGTAAACACAATGGCAGCTTACAAGCTCTGCAAATGAAGGGCTTTAAAAAAGAAAGCATTTAAAGTGCTGTCCTGTTTATCATAGCTGATACCAACATCAGTCTTATAAGGCCAACATGTCTTACCAGTCAGGGATCCTTTCAATAAATGAGCAGATCTGGTTGCGCAAACCTCATTTATGGTTGTATGCGCTTGTCTATATGCAGTTATACTCCAGGTAGAACCAATGTTGTCAGATGGTGTTAGTGTGTCATGAAGAGGTGTGTGTGTGTGTGTGTGTGTGTGTGTGTGTGTTGCACCCTCACTTCATAAAGGTAGAACCAGTATCTGCTGATAGAGTGGAGAACACGCAGCAGCAGAATGACCTCCAGGGAGGGATCATCGAAGGTGATGGTCTCCGGAGGATCCGATATGAGGTATGACTCCAAGGGATTGGTGATACTGGGACACACACCGTCTGCAGACAGACAGTAATATTATTTTTGGACAGACATGTTACAATTTCCTTTGTTTCTCCACTCAGAGTAGTTGCAATGAATAAAAAGATCATCCTTGAAATAAATATGCTTAGTCAAGACATATGGCCCACAGACTTGATACTGTTGCACTACCAGTTATATACACCAGAGGGCACTGTAACAGATTCTTCATGTAATTCAATGGCTATGACAACTATCATCAACTTGTAGTCTGTCCTCTTAACTGAGGCGAAACCTAAAAGGTCAGGCAAGACTACAAAGCTCACAAAAGTGGCAGAAAGTTGCATCGATGTCTCTGTGTGTGTGTGTGTGTGTGTGTGTGTGTGTGTGTGTGTGTGTGTGTGTGTGTGTGTGTGTGTGTGAGACTGTACCATGCCACAGCTCGTCCTGCTTCTTGGCGTTACGTGGGGAAGTTTTGGTGGGAGCCGTCTGTGCTCTTCCCCTCTTGCCTCCAACAGCATCCTTAGTGCCATCCTCATCCTCCCTCACTGGTTTATACCTGACACACACACACACACACATTACGTCTTTATGGTTGACTAAGCATGTACAAGTGAATTCATGCATTTGATGCAGCATTTAAAACACGTATAAGACCCAGCACAACCAAAATGACCGTGTGTGTGTGTGTGTTTACCAGATGGTGTGCGTTTTGGTCCAGATGCCGGCGCGGCCCAGAGGGTTGGCCTCGTCATCGGTGGACTCGCGCTCCTCCTCGGCCTGTAGGCTGTACTGCCGCACGGCCTGGTACACAGTCATGTTGTAGGGCAACAGCGTGTCGCCCATGTAGAACTGCAGCCGGTGGCGAACGCTGCCTGAGTTGAGGAACTGGGCCGCCTGAGGGGCGCACAAAGAGAGAAAAGGTTAAACGGTGTGTGGGTGTGGACAAATGGTGCCCGTTTTAGCTCAAGATTCGCCCATTACATTACATTAACTGAGGATATTACAGAGTGGAACATTCCTATAAATAACTGTAACTCTTGACAATAAAAAATGTAAAAATAATCCTAAACAAAACAAACTTGCAGCTCACCAGTGATTCGTCAATTTCGTCATCTGATCCATCATCATCACTGTCTTCGTCCTCTTCCCTGATGCGTCCGTAGCCTGTGCAAACAACATTGTTAGTGGATGATGTCGGGGGGTTCCTCCAAATGTTTCAAGGTTGCTCGTAAACATAATGGGTTGGGTTCGTTGTATGAATACCCACCTCTGACCACAAGATATCTCTCAATGGCCTGCACCAATGCCAGGGGGTCGATCTTGACCGGGCCCCCCTTCCACTGCTTCACGTTGGTACAGTCCGGGTGTCTCTGCAGCTGGCACTTGAGCTGGTGCGTGTTGAAGAACTTCAGCGCCTGGGAACCTCTGTGTGGACACACACAAACACACACACACGTCAGTCAAAACACTGGCATATTGAGGCACTCAAAAGCATCAGCTGGTACTGGCAGAAACACAATGGAACTAGCAAGTGCTGGCACTATTTTGGCAGCCCACGCACTCACAAACACATTCACACCCATACTAACAAACAGATATATTTCTGGCCGTTGCACCGAGGTGGGGGGGTGTCTTTGGAGAGTAAAGGAAGTGAAAGCAAACGTGAGAAAGAGACAGATATACAGAGATAATGAAATAAGAACACCAAATAAGAGTTGACAGACCTGCTGCCGTTGCCGTTTCCGGAGGGAAGTCGTGCACCTTGACTGGGAACTGCTCCATCTGGCTGAGGCAGTTGTTCATCTTGTGTACCAGGGCCAGCAGAGGCAGGTTCTCTGTTGGGTCTAAACGGCCCAGTGGTTCCTGCCCTGGCATCTGCAATAGCCCAGCCCAGCCCAGCCCAACCAAACACGGGAGAGACACAGTTCAGATGATCAGGCCATTTATTCACAATTTCAATGACAATGACAGCATGTTACAGGTCAGCGTACAATTTTAAATCTGTATGTGCATGTCTGTGCATGAGACTGCAGGATAATGGACATATGGAAGTCAGTAGAGGGGGAGCGTCAGCATGTACAAGTGCAATAGGCACCCAGCTTTGTAGCTGTCTGTGTGCGTCAATATGTTCCGTTTACACAAATACATGTGAACATATGTTGATGATGCATTCAGGGGTGATGATGTTTATAGCATGTAACAGACATAGATCTATTTGTCTATGTGCGTGTGTGTGTGCGCGCGCGTTCCTTACCGGGCAACCGCAGAAGATGTGCAGGAACCTCTTGATGCGCTGATCGCGGCTGACGATGCTGCGCTCACCAGAGGAGGATAAGTAGAGTAGCAGCTGCTTCACCAGGCCGCTGTGCTGGATCTCAAACGACGACACGTCTGACTCCGACACAATGCCAGAGATCTCAACAAGGCACTCCACACCTTCATCCACCTGCGCGCACACACACACACACCACACAATAAAACCCCAGTACAGTGGAAATATGTGAGAATAGAAATTTCTCGTTCATGTTCCTTTAATTAATCTGTAAAACTGCAATAACACTCCTCATTGCCGCTTTTAACTTGGGTCAATGCACTTCTCGAAGTGCCACACTTCTGAAAACAGGATCATGTACTGGCATTCTTCTGATCTAAACCACAGGTTTACGGACTGTTGCACTACGAGGAACCAAATAGGAGAACTGCTATACAACAACCCCCCCATTTAATCTGGTCACTTGCGCTGTGGCAAGATGTGACGCCACTCTACTGACTGTGACCTTCACATGGTGATATTATCCAGCCTCAGCTCATCGCCTCTGCTGTTACACTATCTGCTGTGTCATGTTTACGCTACGTAATGTGCTAGGTCATGTTCAGGTGTAATCTTGCATGCTGGCCTTCATCTCATACATAAAACAGCAGCACAATGTAATGGCTGAGGGACCTACACCTCACATTATTGTGAACCAACATGTCTTTAGCATTTGCATGATTAGTGGTAAAATGATCTCACTGGTTGAAATTTATGTACACACAGACAGCCATGTTGTTGCTTGGATCTTTTATTTGTTATGCCTCTTACCTATAAATTCAAATAAATGTTTACAACATTACATAAATGCAACCATGACTTTATTTGAGAATACATGTTGGGCTATTGTGTGTGTGTGAATTTTTATTGAGCAGCCAATAGACCTACATGAATTTACTTTAAGAGAGATCATTGTAGTGTGTAGACCAGCCAAAGAGTGCATGTGTGTATCTATGTGTGTGTGTGTGTGTGTGTGTGTGTGTGTGTGTGTGTGTGTGTGTGCGCGTGTGTACACATACCTGAAGGTTAAGCTGCTCTGTGGCAGTGCAGAGTCTCTGTAGTACATTCAGGGCAGGGTTACTGCTGTCCACGTTCTCAGAGTTAAAGTAGCGCTCCACAAACCTACAGGCCTGCTCCTTGATCCAGGCCTTAATCTTGTCCCTACACAACATACGACAGAGACTTACAGTAGTTGTTTAAAAAAAGATGATTTCAGCTACAGCACTAAGTGTAGATTTATAACTATAATAACTGGTTTCAGGTGGGCTGACCAGCGTTAACAAATCAGATACTCCTATCACCCAATCACACATATGGTAAAATGAGTAACAGAGAAAGCACCAGGTAAGATGGAGGAACAATCTGACACCACCTTAATTCCTACAATACAATAATCTTGCACTCAGTCCTCGGTGTTTACTTTATAGGGCTCTTTCACAATTTCAAAAAGACATATGAACCTCTGGAGGAACCTTTTTTTCGAGATGAAGACTGACCTGTTGTTGGAGACCGAGTCCTTGGCAGGAGGCCGAGCCAGGCCACTGACCCCTGCGGTGCGAGAGGGCTCAGAGCTGGAGTTGTTCGTCTGGACACCCAGTTTCCATGTCTTGGGGTTCAGGTTGGCCAGGAAGGACGACTTGGGTGACTGAGTGGTGGTGGGACTCTTGGCTATGGAGTAGAGCGAGGGGTGTGGAGGGAGAAGGGCAGAGGTGAGAAATGAGGGCTTATTTAGACACACTCATGCCTGGTAAGGACGGGCATTTCTGGCAAAAATACTAGTTGGTCATCACTGAGAATTATTCGAATATTATTCGAAAGTCGACCCTCCTCCATGCACCCACACACGTAGGGAGACATGCAAATAAGCACACTCGCTCACTCACATGATGACAGACAAGGAGAGACTGAGGGAGAATCTGTCAGCGTTTAGGATTTCATATATCACATATCAAGTCAAATGGTAGGCTAAAAAGTAGGCTAAAAGATAAAACAATCTACATTGGTGCCTACAACAGAGCGTCTTTTTCAGAGTCCTTTGTGTTATGGAAATAAAGCAATAATTGAATCAACTATTCAACAGTCTATCGTAGACCGACTATTTGATTACTTGAAAAATCATCCCTAACGGCTGGTTCTAAAAACAGTAATTAAGCTTCCTCCTAGACCTTCAGTGCAAATCTTCACTGAAGATTAAGTCTAGGACTGAGAAGCGAAAAACATTCACATCTCTGACCCAGGAAGACAGTGGCTGTGAATGGGTAGGTAGCTGGTTCAATGTACTGGAAGAATAAACGCAACTTCATCTATGTGTGTACACATTGGCTATAAATGACCAGATGGCAGGTTGAGTATTTCAGCAGAGTAGCCCCAACTTATTCCACTTGTACAGACAGTGGCAGTAAATGGCCAGGTGGCTGGTTTAGTGTTGTGTTGGCAGTGGTGTCCTTACCCTGATTGTCCACTTTGTCGTCGTCTCTGGGAGGAGAGTACTTGGGCCTCCTGGGGCCTCGTTTGGGGAGTCGTTTCCTCTTGAGAACGTCACTCAACCGCCTACCAGAGAAACAATGACAGACACAGAATTAGACAAACACATACTGTTTGGTCTTTAGCCAGTCAGTATAAAGGCCAGGTTACAGCAGTCAAATAAATGGGTACATAGAATTACACAGTATGGACATAACGCAGGAGCATACACATTCACACACATATATAACAGAGTTCAAGGGTTCAAGGGTGAATCCCTGTGTTTCTGAGTTGTGCAGTTGTGCTTCTCATTGTGTGATCCTGTGTGTGTGTGTGTGTGTGTCTGCAAAGTCTACGTACCCCTGTGGGCTGAGGTCAAGCGAGTCGTCCATGCTGTGCTGGAAGCTGGGGGAGCCCAGGTCGGTGGGTGGCTGTGCGTTGCTGCTGGCGCTGCTGGTCGTCGTGGTGATGGTGGTGGTGCAAAGACTGGGAGGGGTGCTGGAGCAGGCCCTTGGGGGGTTGCTAAGAAACGCCTCTGACTCAGCCAGCATCTTCACCTGGTGCATCACTCCTGTTAGGGAAACAGAAAGAGAGACAGACAGAGAGAGAAAGAGAGAGAGAAACAGACAGACAGAGACAGACAGAGAGAGAGAGAGACAGAGGAAAAGAAAGAAAGGGGAAAGGAGGATCAACAGAGACAGAGGCAGGGAGGAGAAGGAAGAGAGATGATTTGATAATGGAAAAGGGACACAAAGTATAAATCTTGTACTTGGACAGGCTCTCTGTGCCAACAGCAATCCTTCCAAGTTACACTGTGGGAGAAGTGAGCACTTTACCAGACCTCCTCTGATTCAGTGATTCATTTGAAAACAGCAAAGTACACAACAATCCAATAATAAATAACTAACTTGAATGCGTCTGCTTTTATTAGATCTGCCATCTGTTCTGTGTGCACTTCAAATGCCTGCATTAACAAAGGATTCACATTTTTCCTGGGTGTGTGTGTGTGTGTGTGTGTGTGTGTGTGTGTGTGTGTGTGTGTGTGAGAGAGAGAGAAAGGAAAGAGAGGAGAGGAATGAGAAAGCTGTTGGGAGTGACTGTCAGTGAAACTATACAAAAGAGGCTTTACCTTCTCTTCTGAAGTAGACACTGAAGACATCTGGAAGCTTCTGCATGAGGATCTCTGCCATCTGCAGGGAGCCCACTACAATCTTCAGGTCCTGACTCGACAGCATGGAGGCAATGTGACTGTGCAACACACACACACACACATATTATTCCAACATTCGCAAATCAACATCTGAGAAAACTCCAGAAAAGACCAACTGCAACACAAAATCTGAAAAACTTCCCATTTCCCCTCATCTGACCTCTGGCTTAAACTGTGACATAAAATGGATGCAGTTACTTGCACTTTAAATTACAGTCTGCTGCTGCAGAGGACAAAGCATTCCCTGCCCCTTTCCCACTGAGGCTACTGCCATCCTGCACTGCATTGCCATTGCCTCAAGTCTGCCCAATAATACAATTTTCATCTCCTCCTGTTGGGCATTTTCCTTTCAGCAGGCTAAATCAGAGAATTGGTCTCTTCAGTAAATAATGCTTTCCCTGGAATTGTTACATTTAGAGCCAACAGAGACAGCTACCACAAACTAATGCTATGCAGATATCTACTTTCCGACTGTCGAGTTTAGATGAGCTTTGGTAAACTTTTCCTTACACTAGCCCAACACGTACACTACAGCCATCTGAACACAATGCTTACTGTACAGTGCCTGTTCCCTCCCTCTCTCCCTCCATGTCTGACAGACTCTGCGCCTTTGCTTGTGCTCCCGTCACCTTGGAGAAGCATTAGCTCACCTGGACACAGCGTGATTGCGCAGCACGTCCCTCAGCAGGTCGGCGTCGGCGAAGTAGATGATGCGGAGGATGGCTCTAAGGCACTTGTGTCTGACAGCGGGGCCGGCCGACGAGCTGTACACCTCGTAGAGCACGCCGAACAGCGTCTTGATGAAGCACTTGGCCAGCTCAGGGTCCTCCTTCATCAGCTGGGCGCGAGCATCCTCACGGCGTACTTCCTGGTGACTGCCTGTAGGGGGCGAGCGTCGTGACAGGGGCAAAGGGTGTGGCGGAGAAAAAAAGAGGTCGGGGAGGGGTGTGTGTGTGTGTGTGAGTCAGACTTCCACATTTCTTCATATACAAGACACTGCTGCCCAATGTGAGTGAAAATTTGAATTGTATGTGTTATCAGTCGGTGTGCTGTCCATGTAACTAATTAACAACCTCGTAAAGTACAAACTCTGTCTAAACTAAGTGGCACAGAGGCTGCAAAACACATTATCTGCCAGAACTTCATAATAAGCTTTTTCTGTGCAGGGCAGTAAGGGATGTTCCAATCTCCTCATCTACCAGCCTACAAACTCCTTCCTAACCAGCAGCTAAGCGGTTTCTGGATATTTCTCTCCGATGTTTCATGCTGCTTGCAGTAAGGGTCAGTGTGAGTGAGAGAGGGAGTGAGTTGGTGCTGCTCTTACCAGAGTTGGGGTTAGCTAGAGGGTTGGGCTTCCTCTGGATGCCCCGGGCAGTGCCCGTGTCCTCGTTGATCTGCTGCATAGAGTTGAAGTCGATGGTGTAAACACGACCCAGAGTGGTCAGGCTGATCTCATCCTCACCATTCTGATGAGCCGTCTGAGGGAGAGGGAGGGGCAGAGAGAGACAGAAAGAAAAAAAGAGAGATATAAAAAGGTTAAGTTTGAGGGAAGGAAAAGGCATGTGAGAGTAGTAAACAGGGAGAGTGTGAGGGAAAGACGGAGAGAAAAGCGAGAATGAGGGACAAGCAAACCAGACAGGATAGTGTAGAGAGCAGTGAAAAAGAAATAGCTAGTAGACTTGAAAATTGCAAAACCATCCAAAACTTTACGCGACAGACCCCGTCTGGTTGAGGTTTAGAACCCTGCAGTGGAGAATGTGTGTTTTGTACCTCTATGATGCGGCTGTCGATGCGGTTGTAAGGGTGCCAGAGGCCCCGATCGTCCCTCCACTGCCAGATTGCCCCCTCCGTGGTCTGGGCACTGCCCTTCTTCAGCATGGCATCCACCGCAAAGATGCCCTCTCTGGGCAGACACGGCATCAGCTCACTGCCAACACAAGGACACCCAGGTTAGAGTGCTACCCAAATTCCCATGTGAGTCAACTTTGTATTGACAGAAAAGGGCGAGAACAACTTTTAGGTTTTAGTTTGCCATGCTTAAACCAGCTAGCTGCAGTGTACCATAAGACACAGTCTTTAATGCATTTCAACCAGATGGGCTACACATGTTTGGATCAAGGCAAGCTGCCGTGTACTGTAGCTTCCTCATATAAAACAGTTGTTGAAAAACATTAGAGGAGTATTAGAGCCTGAGAAAGCTTCCTTTTTGACTAGTTCAACTCTTCAACCGCAACATCAAAGAGGTGGTTTACTGTCTCTTTGCCAGTGCCGTGAGAGAGGAAACAGGAAGCGAGTGTTGGAAGGGCAGGAAGTACCAGATGAGTGAGGTCAGCTCGTAGAGTTCCTGGGGGCTTCTGGGCACCAGGTCAATCTGCTGCTCCAGACATGTCCCATTGGATGCTCCACACAGCAGGAAACGCAGGGTCTCCGCTATATCTGCACACACGAGACAGACAGACAGACACGTTACTGATATATCTACAGGCAGACATACACAAGCATGTGACTGATAGCAGTAGAGTAATCCAAAGTTGCATTGTAAGGCCTTTAATGGTTAATCACTATGCGCCTAGTCTATATGTTTGAGAGGCGTTAGGACTCAATTAACCCCATATGCTGTGCATGCTGTGTGGCATGGACTGTTTGACAAAGCTACCTCTGTGTGAGAGTGAGGCCACTGCCACCAGCTTTTACCGAATGTGAGCAAAGGAGACTGCGGAATGGACTGTGTACGTTTGTGTGTGGGTGCTTCTGTAAGAGAGTGAGTAAGAGGTGACAAGAATCTGCTTGTGTGTGCCTGAGTGTGTGTGTGTGTCTGTCTGTCTATGTGCGTACATGTGTGTACCTGTGTGCGCATGTGTGTGTTTATGTGAGTGTGACTCATTATGCTTTTGTGAGGTGCACTGAACTATGGTGGTTGCATGGGGAGCATGGGGAAGAACATACGCACCAACATGACCAATGTGCCAAAGCTCAGCACCTCTCTCTCCGGATCTGTATGAGAGTGAGTACACAATCCTATGGCTTCATGAGCTTAAAAGGCAGAGAGGACAGCGAGTTGCTTGCTTCATGAGCTACGCTGTGTAGTTAGGCCAGTGTGTGTGTGTGTGTGTGTGTGTGTGTGTGTGTGTATGTATACACACACACAAAACTTACTCTGCTTCATTAACTGCACTGTGTGTGTGTGTACTTACTCTGCTTCATGAGTTGCACGGCGAGGCTGGGGCAGTTGGAACACATGAGGGAGAACATGCGCACCACCATGATGAACATGCCCGAGCTCAGCACGGGTGGCGTCAGCACCAGCAGCTGCTGCACGTTGGTCAGGAGGTCGCGGGACGCCACCTGCTGCAGCAGGTTCTGAACGAAAAGGGGGTGCGGGGGTTACACTCGGGTCAAAGGTCAGGTTCCAAACACACAGTTAGCATATTAGGCCGCCAACTGTACAGACACTTCCTTCCTAATTGCTACAGACAATCTCGGCATTTAAGCAACATAGATGAAAACACTAGGCAGCAGCACCAGTTGTCACACTGAAGAAGGTACTGCGCACATGCATGTATGACTAATGACATGTATGAGTAACCAAAGCCAAAACACAGACCGAGCCACAATGTTGCCCTCACCTCTTCATGCTGAAAGTTGTCCACCAGCCGGGCAAAACAAAGACAAGTGCTTTCTACGGATTTTTTATCCTGAGGAAGAACAGAGAAGAGAGCCATGGTCACTTTAGGAGACTGTACAGTAAGCACATATGCAGTTGTATTTATGTTTCAAAAATAACAAATGGAAGAGGTAGACCTGTGTGTGTATGCTTGCATTGCATGGCAGAATAGGTGTATGCTTGTCTATCTTTTTGGTTGGAGTCAGCATGCATGAGTGAGCATGTATTGCACGTGTGTGTGTGTGTGTGTGTGTGTGTGTGTGTGTGTGTGTGTGCGCACACATGTGAATATAAGCGCATGTTACCTGGTGCGTGAGTCTCTGTGTGAGCAGAGGCAGCGAGTCAGCCACAAAGTAGAACTCCTCTGGGGTGATGCTCTGGCAGCAGTTAGCTGAGATCGCCAGAGCATTCCGCTGGGCATTTATGCTGAAGAACTCCAGGTACACCAGACAGTCTGCCACACCACCCTACACACACACACACACACACACACACACACACACACACACACACACACACACACACACAGAGAGAAGATAAATGAAGGGAGAAAGTGGGGGGAGGGGCAAAGGGAAAGCCAGAATGAAGGAATGATGAAGTGAAAGGAAGAAAGAGAACATATTTGCATAAGGCACTGCTATAATTAATCAAAATCTCTCTCTCCCCCTCACACACACACACACACACACACACACACAGACAGGTCAAAGGGCAGTGGGATAGTCCCAGACAGCCCAGCAGAGGTTCTTAAGTTGATTAAACCATTAGAGGATCTGATCAGACAACCACTTACAGCCTGTAGGATGGCTTTGCTGTGTCGCCGTGACAACATCTCCAGAGCAGTCAGAGCCTGCTCAGCCACATCAATGAACTGGATCACCTTCAGCTACAGACAGGAGAGGAGAAGTTGAGAGAGTGAGTGACCCACACACACACACATTTTCAACAAGTCTCTGAAGGTACACATGTCTACTGTTTCAAGTGTTGTATTAGCATGCATTAAATCATGCTCAAATGTGAGTAAAGTGTTTCAATGGAAATGAGTCTGGGGTGCGTGTGGTGGCGGGCGTACTTTCTCCAGGAACACTGGGATGGCGTCCACCACTACAGCCGAGGAGCGCGGTAGAGCCTCCATCATGTAAGTGAGGGCACGGGACGCATGGTTCATCTGTGCAAGCACACACACAGACACACATATATATATATATACACACACATGTCGAACATTTATTTACACACTGGCAACTACAACCATTCCAAAGACTTATCAACTGAACTAAAGCCTTATTACAAATCAGACCAATTTGCTCTCCAAGGTAACAGCAGGTCCATAAACATAAAACTATGTTTTTGTGGCAGAAACTCACAATGTCAAAGTTATGTTCCATCTGTAACAGCTGGATCTGTGAAAGAGGAGAATAACAAACAAGGGATGAGCATGAGAAACAGTGGGTTTAAGCCAGACATTAAACCAGTGGGAATCGGAAGCACAAACCAATAGACTGGCGAAGTCTCTGCCTTCCACTGAGACAGAGCTGTTTTTCAGCAGACATGGAGAGATATGTTAGGTTTCGTGTGAGGCCGCTCAGAAGACTACACTCGTCTGGGTTAATAAACGTTGCCATCGAAGATAAGGTTATCTGCTATGCTAGCTGACAGTTGAAGTTTGCTACCTGCTAGGTCAGGTTATGGAAAGATAAACCCTCCCTGGTGCATTTTATTCTCTGACTCCTTTCATAACAAAGAGTAGTCCAAAGTTGCTACCAGACCTGATACTCATACGCGTGTGAATCCCGGTAAGACTAGCATTATCTTCAGTGATGTCACAGGCTGTAGTCTATTCTACAGTTATGAGACAAACTGCAACTTCCTTTACATTCAAAATTCACAATAATCATATGTGACGCTCAAGGTTTATATTGACTGGAACCAGAAAAGAATTATTTTCTGCCCATTCACGCCCATTCAAAATTTCTCAAGACGATAGGTCCAACGAGGGTCTACCAGAAAGGGAGGGACTTCACCAGTGCTACCATAGGGGTATTGGCTCAAGCATGCCATCAGGCAGACCCAATACATTTAAGACACTTGCTTGGACACAACTACCTTGAAAACAATCAATACAAAGTTCTTCAACACAGTTCAAAGACTCAAAGTCAAAAGCAAGACTCCCATTGTGTTGATGCATCATGACCACATGATATAATTACAGTGTGTGTTGTACACAAGGTCAGTCGGTGTGATCCAGTCAATTTCTGCAGCAGTTGCTAAATGCTATTAGCTTCCAT
>PYXC01000452.1:4032500-4105000 GCA_015244755.2 Tenualosa ilisha | reverse complement strand
AATAACTTAGACTTACAACAGCGCAATACAGGCCCCAATGCTCTATAAATATGGGGCTGATGAAAGCATGTGGGTTGAGACCTCTAATTACTCTCGGGCAGAGTGACCTAATGCGGAGCAGTCTGGGAGACTGGGACAAATTTTGGTGCGGCCGCTGGATGAGACTTACCTTGCAGCCGGCCCATTTCAGAGTCATCTGACTCACTCTCGCCGGATGTGGTCATGCCCACAGCTCCAGCTACTGAGCTCGAGGCTAGAGAGGAGGAGAGGGAGGGAGATAAAGAGACACAGAAAGGAGACAAGACAAAAGAGATCCAGATTAATTAAAAGAAACAAAATTGCTTTCTCTTTTAAGGAGCAAGTTGCATTCAGCGAATGTGTGAAATCGAGGAAAAGTGAACAGGTTGAGGTAGTTTTTAGTAAGGTGGGTGAATGGGGGAGGGGAGGGTTGAGAGACTCCTATCTGTTTGTGTAGGATAAGGGCGATTAAGCTCTTTGGCGTGTGAGGAGCCGTGCTAAGCCCTTAGAGGTGTGTGGCGGGCAGGTACCTGAAGCCCCCTGTGGTGCCTCATCAGTGCGCGCGGTGGAGGAGTTGGCTCCATCCTGGTTGTTGTCGGAGTCAGCCATTTTCTCCTGTCGGCGAGCTTCAGCTGCCCCGCGCTTGCCCAGGCCTGAGCCCCGCCGACTGAGGGAACGAGGAAGGGAGGGAGGGAGGTGAACAGAGAGAGAGAGAAAGAGAGAGATTTTAGAACATAACAAACATAATTACATGCTTTGCAATTACATGTTTTCCCCATTATTGTTAAGGGTGACGGACAAAAAAAAAAAAAAAAGAAAAAGAAAAAAGAAAAAAAATTGAGTGAAAAACAGGAGAGGAAACACAACAAAGTGGCCTCAGAGCAGGAAGTAAGTACGACAATACATTAGACTGCATGCTATGGTATTTCTTTCCAATGCAAACCTTCAATTGACTTTTATTTCACTCCAATGTGTTTGTGTCACACACCGACACATACACACACACACAAAGACACATACACACACACACAGACACATACACACACACACAGACACATACACACACACACACCCTGACACATACACACACACACAAATACACATACACACACACACACAAAGACACATACACACACACACACAGACACATACCCTTGGTGTGTGAAAATGTGTCACAATAAATGTTAAATGCGGATGAGAGCTGCAACAGTTTAGCAAATTTACTTTACAGATAGTAATCAAGCTTCCCATCATGCTTTGCACTCCTGGGCCTAGCTGTGGTAAGAGGCAGGCCAAGTGTTAAACCTCACACCTTGTCATGGTGAAATACTTTTTTTAAGTTTGATATTGAGAAAGCATGTACACTAAACAGAACATCTAAATCTTACTGCAATACCAGTAGATCACATGCAGAAAGAAACATTGTAACCTATAGAGCAATATCAGTAGATTAGCTTCCACTGGTGAATTGGAATTAGGTATTTCCCTTAAGCATTTTACTACTTTTAATCAATAAATGACCTCTGCACTTTTCACTCACCACCATAAATGCAGAAACAACAGTTTCCACTGGTCATATTTACAGCACTAAGACAGGGCAATGGTGCTTGATCAGCACGGTCAGTAAAACAAGCAATACTGAGGCAAGATGACATTTTAAGAGGAAAGGCCTCAATCGACTTCAGCGATATGCACACAGGAAGGAGATCGTCAGATGAGACAGTCTGTCAGTCTGAATGTGTAAGAGTGTGTGTATGACTCATCTTGGAGAGAGAGAGGGATGCGACATCGTGTTTGACAGCATTTGGCAACTGTACTGGGTCATACAACATATGCCATTTTCTCCTCTGACCTCGCTTCAATACAAGCAATAAGATGCAAGTTGTGATATGATTTACCATTAGCAAAGAGCTTTAATCAATCAGTGCCCTTAAGTCACCACCAGTTAACATTCAGACTGGGGTCAAAATCAGCTAGCCCAATGGGCCCCACAATTAACCACAATTAATCACTCATTTAAAATTCTAGAATTCCAGAATTTATTTTTCTATGAAGAAAGAATGTCACACATGCCCCTGGTTAGCGCAGCTTTCAACAAAGTGGCGCTCCACAGTTTCCTTAACACACAATGTGAAAGAGTGTAATTGCCATATGTTGCTTATGACAGAGGTGCCCAGGGGTGACCGACCACATGATTTAAAAAAAAAAAATGTTTTTCCTCCCACCCCCCACATTCGCATCCCAGGTGCACAAGTTCTGAACACTCCCCTTTGCTCCAAATCTACCGTGGTTGGCCTTTTCCTTGTGCTCTCATTCAAAATACCAGTCAGCTGTTTCATAAATGCCATATCATGAAGCACCTACAGCCCTCATTATTCTGCTTGTATTCAGTATCAATGATCTTTAGAGTTGCCTTGTTGCCGTTGTTTTTCCTGTTTTTCCTTGTTTCATATTTCCCATTCTGTTCCTGAAATCGATATCCATATCTATATACACATACATACATACTTTTAGAATAAGTATGCATCTACATGCGTGTGCATCTGTGTGTACCTGGTGCTGGCGCAGGAGCCCGTGGTCTTCTGGCGTGTGCTCCTCCGAAAGATGGGGAGCTCTGCTGGGGGAGACTCGCTGCGCTTCTTATTGGACTTCCTCAAACCTACACACACACACACACACACACACAGTTAGCAGGACAAAACAAAAAAATAAACACAGACTTATAAAAAAAAAAAAAGAAAAAAAAAAAAAAAAAAGAGGCAGGGAGAACTCTACAGTCTGAATAAACTGCAGTGTTTAACTACCAGACACTGAAAATACAGGCAAACTCCAAAGACTTCAGTCCGATTAGCCAAATCTCAAATCTTCAACTCCTTGGTCAAATATAAAGGTCAGACCTGGGATTATCTGACGGTTCTGAATAGGGCTGGGTATCACAGTCAATTTCCTAGATCGATTCGATTTTGATTCTTAGGGTTTTAAACTGATTAATCACGATTCAATTCGATTCAATCTGAATCAATTCAATCTGCTCTTAAACAATGAAAATATCTCAATACGTTGCAAAATACACGTCTTTATTTTGTAAATTTGACAGCTCACATGTAACTGTAAACAAAACTGTCTTATCTTACTGTATTAAAAAAAAGTGCAAATCAAAGTGCAAATGTAAAAAGTACTCATGAATGTTGCAGCAAATTGCACTGTTCACATGAAAAAATATAAACAAAAGTATTAAATATTAACAAAACGAAGACAGTAAACTTAAACTGTCACACAGAGATTCTTGTTGAGGAAAAGGAGCTCACTGACACGTTCTGGGGTGATGCAGCTCCTTTTGGCAGTGACAATATCACCCGCCGTGGAAATATGAATATAGTAAGATGTCACCGTTAAGTAGGACTGCGTTGACAGCAATGTCCAGGTGTCACACGTGATGGCGACCCTGTTTGCTGACTGCATTTTCATTCGTATTGCGTCCTTCACAGATGTATACATTATGGGGAACACAGTTTCAGTCAGATGTTTACGTTGCACCATAACGTAGTGTGGTTCGAGCACCTGAATGAGCTGCCGGAATCCTTCATTTTCCACTACCGAGTATGAGCATAAATCTCTGCAAACAAAAGTTGTGATGGCCTCTGTTATCTTTATGGCCCACGGAGACTCTGATGGTAACGCTAGCAGGTCCTTCGGTTTCTTTTGTTTTGCTCCGGGCGGTGTGCTGTCGGAAACTAAGTTTAGCGTAGTGTGGTACCTTGTCAGGTGGCTTCTGATGTTTGTGGTATTCCTACAATAACTGAGCTCTGCTTGGCATATCTTGCAAACTACCTTGGTTTTATCAAGCTCTTCGTACTTTGTCTATTTAAACTTGAAATGATTCCACACTTCAGATTTCATTTGGGACGGCTTGCCAAGCGGCGTTTTCCCTGCCTCAGCCATTTTGGCTGCGTGCCTGAACGACGCGACGTACGACTGGGCAGCTGCGTCATCACGCACCAGGCCGCTGAAGGGGGAAAAACACACAACACAAAAAAAACCTCGATCTCATGCCCTGTGAATCGATAGTACGAAATTTAAATGGAATCAATCCGAAATTGATTAAATAGATTTTTTTACCCATCCCTAGTTCTGAATGACTTCAACAGGCACACCTCCATGTGCAATGCACTTGCTGAGAAGAATCAACAAAGCTGCTAAATAGGTGGGTTGCATCACAGGAGATGATCAGCATCTCTTAGTAAATATTCACAAATAAAACCAACGTTTGAATCCTGAGGTAAAAATCACATTAGGTTACTTGGCTTAGTCCAATCTGCACTCACTTCCATACAGTACACACACAGTCGTAAAAACAAATACAATACCAAATTAGGACTGCAGCAATTCATTGTTTAGTGAACTAGTTGACAACTATTGAATTAATCAATAATTACCCTACTTAGTTAATCGGATAGTTGGTTAACCAGCTTGTCAGTGCAGTTTCCTGAACCCATTTTCAGCTTTACTCAGGCCTACTTCTTTATCACAGTAAACCAATTATCTTTGGCATGGGGGCCAACCAAAGCATAATATTTGGCATTGTGGGAATGATCAACATTTTTTGACATTTCATTACTTGAACATCTGAATGATTACTTGATTAAATAACAGACAGATGGGCAGATTAAATCAACTATTACCATAACCACTGGTCTAATTTCAGGCCCCACTTGTAGCCCTAGTCCTCACCTCAGATGAGAGTTTAGCATAATGCTGAGGGGTATAAATAGCTTTGTCTGGCTGCTAGCCCATGGCTAACACTCCCAAACTAATGTCAGGCCTGCTGCCACCCTCAGCTACACGACTTGCATGGGCTGGCTCTCAACAGTCTGTCTGCTACAGCAGACTTGCAACATGCACAGACACAGGCACACAGTCCCTACTGCAACTACACAAACTAGAAATGCATGCATGCAGGAAGGACATACACAAGCATGTGGGTACACACAAGCAGGTAGTCTGCCAGAGAGAGACAGACAGCCAGACAGACTGACCAGAGAGAGACAGGAAGTATGCAAACACTGCAAGACTGACAAGACAAAAGTGAGAGACAGTCAGACAGGCATAGAGACAGAAAGAAAGACAGACAGACAGACAGACAGTACTATGCACATGGGTGCGAGACCAACAGAGCTAACCGAGGCAAAGAGACCCACATCACACAGTAAGAGAAGATGGGGACTTTCTGAGGATGTGGCACAAGAAGTTCCAATTGAGCTCAATGCATCATGGAGATTGCCAACAATGCCTACTCCAAGCTAGTCATCACGGACTCCCACGATCAGCCATGGTTTCACGGATAACCTTTGGTTAGAACAGCATTACCACTGACCATCGGTTATTTTGTTGGTTTAGAGTTAGGCTAGTTAAAATATTGTGTCTGATTAAGGGTTGTGACTGGAAAATGAAAGCACCCCTTAACAGGGGGGACCTCTCATGACTGTGTGGAGCCACTTATCAAATTAAACACTTCACAGAAAATTTTCTGGAAAAAAAAAAAACACACATGTCATTCTGCTCCTACATCTGGAGTCCAGCTTTTCCAGCACTTTCAAAATGACTGCAAAACCTCCAGTTTAACCTCAACCAGCTTATTTCACGCCTTCTCCACCTGTTTCAATGTATTTCTAAATCCATCACTAATTCACTGGTGACCACAAACTTACAGACTTACAGTAACCGCACTTATGCCACAGCACACTGTTGCCATTCTCTGTAGGCATTTAGGCTGTAACACACACACACACACGGAAGTCTACTCACCATGACTGTATAGTTCTGAAGTGAGACGCCGTAGACGAGAGGTGAACAGAGCACAGCAGGGAGCGACAATGCCAGAAAATATAAAGGAGCCACTAACTAATACGATACTACAACAGTTATGTGAGAGAGGAGAGAGACAGAAACTAGACAGACAAAGAAAGACTGCTGACCAGAGAAGAAGTGGAGAGGTAGCCTGGCCCAGTGTTGGTATACGCGGCCCTGAGGGCTGAAATGTGTTGAATCACTGTACTGGCCTTTGCACTCAAACCCCCCACCCACTCTTCCCAAATTCTGATGCCCCCATTGCTGCCAAGCCGAGCTGCCTCCTCTCTCTGCCTCTCTATTTCGGGCATAGCACTAGTGCGGAGCTGAGCCCAGTGGCACCGTGCCCTCCGTATCCGCCCCTCAGCCTAGCATGCACGCACACACGCAGGATTCCCACAACCTGCATGCCCCAGCACTGACCCCCCACAGCGGCAGGTATTCAATTCTGCGACCACCCTCAAATGAGCAAGCTGCCATGTAACCCAGACCCTGTGCATGGCACAAAGCAGAGGTCAGACGTCCAGAGGGCCATCTACAGTGAACAAAACACACAAGCATAGATCTCTGAACCTGTAGGCAACAAGAAATACGGGTCAACACCACCACTACACAGGATATTCTACCTGTGAATTACATCACCAGAGCACTCAGTCAGAGTCTCTTTGCAATAAACTGCATTGGTAGCGCTGGAAGAACGCAACCTGAACAAAACTAGACGAGCTACAGTTCACTTGCACACTGGACTGTGTTCTGTGCCCCTGTGTACCACACACAGGGGCACAGAACACAGCTCGTATGATTTCACTCAGCACCTCCATCCTGCACACCAGACTCTGATCATGTGACCACTCAGCCAGATAATGTCACCCAGCCGTTCCTGCTCCCCTCCAAAACCCCACCCCATCCTCCATTTCCCATGATTCCTCCCATTCTCTGAAGTCTCCCAGACTGCTACTACAACTCCCCCCTCTGAGTTTTGAAACTGCTGCAGACATGGAGATGGAGCGCTGGACCTACCTCCATGGCCCTCCATCGGTGCTGCCACGCAGGGCTGTGGAGCACGCACCACATGCGGGGTATTTTTGGAACTCTGGAGGCTGGCGCTGGGTTGAGAATGTAACCCTAAACCCCACTCCCATCACCACACACACACACACACATTTGCTCACACTTGCACAGACAAGCCAGCACACCAACCTACAGTAATAAGCACACACCACACACGCTGTGTTTGGAGCCTGACACCAGTATCACCTAACCGCAGGCATCACGTGTCTAATAAAGGTTTCATTGTGATTTATGAAATCCCACCAAGACACACACACACACACACATACATCTATCATGAGGGAGTAACAGTCAAGATAATACACCGTAATTCCTTGAAAAATGGCCAAGCTTTTATTTTAGGTAGGCTTTGTATTACAGGCAGGCCTTTATTTCTAGATGTAGGCCATCCTTTGGTGGATATGGTGTTTGCACATTCTATGTATGGTGCGCCTGCACAGCCTTCTCAATGTTTTCTTAGTTACAACACATTGACCACAGCTGACTTTTTTGTATTGACCAATTGAATACACTAATGCATACCTAGCTGAAGTGTTCTGCTAAATATGATTAGCTGGTCTGCTGTTGAAACAGATAGCCTAATTAAAACTTTTACTTTGAAGCCTTAAGGATGCTACGCACAGAGACATGAAACACCAACGTCTATTTTCATCACTGGGAATAGCCTACAACTGCGGGAATTCTGTTGATGAAATAAGACCTCTGTCTTTATTTTCATGCCTCAGGAAATAATTCAGCATTCAATTCGATGACCAGCAATGGTATTTCAAGGTAAGCTTAGCGATCGCTATATAGATGTGAATATGGTAATCAATGAAATGAGCGTTGATAGTCAAAGAATCATCTTCTTGACAATATATCATGTAGGGAGCCTAAATCTAATCCAGACATCTTGATAGGAAGATTAAGCTAATTGTTGACAGGCGCTTTCAAAGCAACAAAACTAGTGGCATGATTCTTCCCAGTTTGGAGACACTGCTATAGGTACCCCGGCCTGAATTTTGGATCCAGCCTTTATTTTCTCACATCAACCATGACTCTGTCCATTATCTTAGGCCCGGTCATTAATTCAGGCCAGTTATTATTTAAAGAATTACGGTATTAGGACTAAAACTAAGTCTGACTATGTGCAATGAGCGCACGTGCAAATGTATAAGTATCAATGCGTGGAAAATGATCAGCCCAGCACAGCTGTGGAAGCAGAGTGAAGGACATGTGAAGTGTGTGTGGGTGTGTGTGTGTGTGTGTGTGTGTGTGTGTGTGTGTGTGTGTGTGATTAAGAAAAACATAACAATCAACTCCAGACAGTGGTGTATCATACACCACAGAGCAAAGCCATCTGTGTGCATGTACATGAGTGTGTGTGTGTGTGTGTGTGTGTGTGTGTGTGGTGTGTGTGTGTGTACGTACGTACGTACAGCCTATGTGCACGGGTGGAGCTATATCTGGACCTAAATATAAACCTAAAGGGGGCTTGTTGTTTACTTGAGACGTGACCGTGAACACCATGGAAGCCCACGTGTACGCACACGTGTGTTTGTGTCCATCTCGGTATGCATTATGAAATTCTGTATGTGACCTGTACATGCATATGTGTGTGTGTAAACTGTGGCCATGCATGTGTGTGTGTGTGTGTGTGTGTGTGTGTGTGTGTGTGTGTAAACTGTGGCCAATACTATAACTGTGCATGATGGTGGGTCCAGTCACATTTAGGCTTGTGCAAAGTGTAACCAGAGCAGTCAGTCACCCACTGTCTGGCAGACACTCCAACACATAACCAAGCTGAGCAGCATCTCATCTTGTTCTGACTTGAACAAGATGAGAGCTGCTTTGGACCACTCATTTGGACTCGCTGGTCTCCTGCACCATCTGTGACTGACACCCAATCTGCTCGTCTGTATTTAGAACCCCCCTACTCCCCATAACCAACACACACACACAATATAGCATTTAGCAACAGCAACAGTATTGCACATTCTCACCAATCCATGTGGATTTGTCTGCAACCCAAAGCACAGGAACCAATAATGATCATTTTTGTGGAGTTATGTTGACTGACAAGATAATAATTTATAACTAATTTCATTCACAACCTGCATTTTTAAACTGCTGAAAATCACCCCGTAATGAGCCATTTATCCATCTACGTGACTACGAAGCTTGAAAACTAACCTAAAATGTTGCCTGGTATTCCTTTAATCCAGGAGGTTACGATTTAAAGAGTCTTCAGGCAATTGGCATCATATTGCCACCACCATCTTCTGTACCACTTTGGAGAAAAAACATCTACTCAATGAGTCAACTTTTCTTTGTGAAAATGTGAGTCAACATGAGCAGTGAATGGGTGCCATTTTAAAAGATGGCAGTAGTCCAATGGGTACACTTTTGGCTGAATGAGCTAACTTAGCTTCACATGCTAAAACGAATAAGGGTGGCACTTCCTCATTCTGCCCAGTTCTATATCATTCTATCAAACAAATCAGCTCCTCTAAATCCACCTTGTGTTTGGGGACCAACTCTTGGAGTGCCTTTTAAAAAGCCTAACCACCACCCACTCAACTCAGGGAGAAATAAACTAGCCCGGCTCTGCTCATCGTAAATGATTCATCTGTGAGCCAGCCTAAAGGGCATCCAAAGGCCCTCTTGTCCTGAGGCTCCAGTGGCACCATTTGGTTGCCTGCAGCAATCTCGAACTGGTGTGTGCTTGACTACAACAGAATGCCATGTCAATCCAGAACATACATTGTTTTTGCTTTCCAATTCCAATATTCCACAGCAGGGGTGGCCAAACGTTACTGTTTGTGGGCCACATACAGAAAAATCTAAGCAGCCAACGGCTAACACAAATTGAACAGCACCAGTTTTTAACCGGTTTCAAGTGAAAGAGCAGATCAGAATACTCGAAACCTAGACATGCAAGAGAGAGGTCTTCTACCAACGCTTCATCGCACCAATCACAATGCTCTATCTTTGTAGAGATATGATTGGTTGTAGCACTGTCCTATACATCTGAAAGACAACCGCTGGTTTTGCTCAGTGGACTGAGCCCAGTCTATTGGTCCTGGACTATACATTTTGATGTTATGGTCTGGCTTGTCAACAACTGTTGATGGGAAATTAGATCGCTTATTTCTCAAAGTTGTTTTCCCCGGTGTACCCTGCAAGGATGACCTGAAAGAGTTACGTGATTGGCACAAAACCATGACCTGTGTTTTCGTTTCTTTGCGCTTGCGCTGTACAAACATGTTGGTTTTGCTCCCGTTTCCAGATGAATCCAAGGCAGACAGCATTTTCAGATTGTTACACCAAAACCAGTGGATTAACATGGATTAACATGGATGGGTGCATCCGCAAGTTGTTTCAGTTTCATTTGAAAACACAATAATGTATATGATGCCTCAGATCACCCCAAACTAACTCCTGTAATGTCTCTGTCAATTAGGTGAGAAGATTAACTTCTTAAGAACATGTATGGATATATGGATATATATGAAAGGGACTAATATTGTAAGCAGTAGTAGGTACCTATTTTGTCCTTGCAACACCACGTAACAAGGAAATTATGCTTTATTTCTCAATTCGTCAAATAAAGATTCACTAAATAATGAGAAAGATTAATGCATTAACACTAAATTGTGATGTCCTCATTTCCGCAGAACTGATTCGGTAGGCATCTACAGCAGGTGACACACACAACAATGTAAACGTGTTCACACAATCCCCAAAGTTTGCGAGCACACACACCACACACACACACACACACACACACACACACACACACACACAGAAGTCTTGACTCACTTGCTAGTTTGGCCTGTAGTCCCGAGGGCCCAGGTTTGGAGGTGGTCTCAGCCTTGGTGGAGGATCCTGGCAGAGACAGCTTGGGCTTTGGCAGGTTGACTTTGGGACTAAAGCGAGATGCCCACTCGAACTTGGAGCTGCCCGCTGCTGCTGCTGCAGCTGCTGCCGCGGCCGCTGCTTTGGCCTGCTCCTTGCCCCGACCGCTGCGACGCGGGGAGGGGCTGGAGGCCGAGCGCGAACGCCGCGCCTTGCTGCTGCTACTGCTGCTGCTGCTGCCGCCGGCCGCGGGCTCTCTGCCCTGCTTGTGCCGGGCGCCCGTCTGAGGTGGAGCGCAGCTGCCCGCACCCGCTGCCGCCGTGGGCACGGAGGACGAGGAGGAGGACGAGGACGAGGAGGAAGAGGAAGAAGCAGAGGACAAGGAGGAGTCTGTGTTGTTGGCGGTGGCGGAGTTGTTGTTGGTGGTGATGGCGGTGGTGTTGGTGGCGGCGCTACACCCAGCTCTGGCCGAGGCGGCCGACTTCGACGCCAGCTTGTTTGGTTTGGCGGCGCCGGCGGTGGTGGTGGTGGTGGTGGCGGAGAGCGCTGCAGGGGCAGTGGAGATGCGGCTGGGGATCAGGCCCGTGCCGGACGAGGAAGAAAAGGAGGATGAGGAGGTGGCTGAGGAAGAGGAGGAGGAAGAGGACGAGGAAGATGAGCAGGAGGCGCTCAGGCTGGCTGCTGGGAGAGAGTCCGCCTTCTTGCGCTTGTGGCTGGGTGGGGCGGCCGATGTAGACGGCAAGGCCCCGAGGGAGGAAGAGGACGAAGATGTGCCGCTCTTTCTGGTGGCAGAGGCAGCACTGGTGCTGCCGCCGCTACCGCTGTTGCTCCCGTGAGCGCGCTGGCTAGCACTGGCGCTACCTTTAGCGTTCGTCTGTGTCTGGCTGTCGGCCGGAGCCCGGCGCTTTTTGGACTTGCCTCCTGGGTAGAGTGGAGGCTTTCTGGCCTGCGAGGAGGAGGAAGCCGCTGAGCTGGCGGCCAAAGAAGAGGAGGAAGAGGCAGAGGAGGAGAAGGAGCCCTCTGGGGCTGTGGGCTGGACTTTGGGCTTCTTGGCGGCTGAGGAGGAGGAGGAGGAGGCGCCGAAGGTGCTGGGCTCGGGAGCGGAGCTGCGCTTCTGACCTCGGCTGTCCTCACGTTTGGGCGGCTCGGAGGGGCCTGCCGCCTCTGGGTCCGGCTCTACAAGCAATGAACTCACTGACAGAGGGTTTCTGTGTCAGAGGACAGAGACCAAGAGAAGAAGGGTGGAAACAGAAAAATGGAGATGAAGGAGTAATGGAGAGTTAGGGGAAGTTACAGATAAAAGTAGGCATACATGAAAAAAAGAGTGATACAGGGTGAATGATGAAATTGAAGAATGAAAACAAGAAACAGGAGGTAGTGAAAAAGAAAAAAAGAAATAATTGAGAATGGGATAAATATGAGGAAGGGAAGAGAGAGACGTGGAGAAATAGTAAAGTGATGAGAGTTGTGAGTGACAGATGAAGTGATATGTTGGGTAGAGAGAGAAATAAGATTCATGGAGAGTTGGTAAACATGAGGACAAAGAAGAGGGGATGGAGAGAGGGGCAGGGAAAAAAAAGGGAGGGGGATGTGTGGAGAGAGAGAGATGGCACTTGTTAGAGCAGTTCTTAACACAGTCCTGTACACAGTCCAAACTCACAAAGCCTCATTCACATTCAGGCCTGGGGTGAATAGCCAAAGCCACAAAAGACTGACAAGTACAACCACCAACCAGCCGAGACCACAGCAAAAGCACAGACCAACCCCTCACTAGCATAAACTTGAACCCCAAAAGAAAGAGGAAAAAGAGGGAGGGAGAGAGGGTGGGAGGGAGAGAGAGAGCGAGAGAGAGAGAAATTGTGTGTGAGGGAGAGAGAGAGAGAAAGAGAATAAAAGACAAACAAAGAGAGACAAGGAGGCAAACACTGAGAGGGAGAGAGAGAGCAAGAGAAGAATGGTGAAGAGATATTGAGAAATAGCGAGGAACAAGTAATGATGAGGACTGAGGTACAAGCACACAGCAGGGGTGATGTAAAAAAGTAAAGAGACGGATGGTGCTGCAGTGAGCATCAGAAATAAGACAGACATCACAAGAGGCAGACAAAGGGACAGCCAGATAGCTCATAGACACTGTGTATTTAAACAGATTGGGAGACAGACAGGAGCATGCGACACAGAGAGAGCAAGACAGCAGTGGGCCAGAGACAGCCAGGCAGAGCAAGAGAGAGAAAGGGGGCGAGAGAGAGAGAGAGAAAGAGAGAGAGAGAGAGAAAGAAAGAGAGAGAGAGAGAGAGAGAGAGAGAGAGAGAGAGAGAGAGAGAGAGGAAGGATTGGAGGGGTACCTTCTGGAGCTGTGGCCTCTGGAGGAGCCAGAGGCTGAGCTGGGTGGGGCTTTTGGAGCCTTAGAGAGGTTAGGTCTTCTACTTTCAGGAGGGGAATGTGCGTTATGTTTTACCTGCCCTGCCTGCAGCCTGCAAGACCACAGAGGACATGACTCGTGTGGGACAGGGCAGCAGAGCGCATCCATCCACACACGCTCGCTTGCTCGCTCTAACACACAACGCACAGCACTGCCAGTCAACTTAGAACCAGTCCACCCACAAGTGTGCACGTACGTACGTACGTACGTACGTACACACACACACACACACATCGTTATGTACAGTACACCTGTAGCAGTGTGTGTCAGTCACACACTCACATACAATCTTACGGTGTCACCTGGCTAAAATGTGGCGCGAGTGAGGGTGGTGGAGGGGCCTCTGTGCAAGTGTGTAGATGACGCTTTGACGTGTGTAAGGGGGCCTTTGAAAATGGCAGAAATTAGATCTGTATTTCAAAGATGGTCCCCCGCACTGACTGAAATGCTGTTTGACTGACTGTATCAGAAAATTAAGTGGTTTGAAAGATTGGTGGTGAATGTAAAGTCTTAGATGGCAAATTCTTTGGAGCGTGACATTAGAGTACTGTCTCTTATGATGGACCTCATCTGTCTACCCATGCGGTGCAGTATGGTGGTGCTGGTGCAGTCTAAAAGGTACACAAGCTGCCTTGAGAAAACCACTACATTGGACAGGCATGTGCAGGATAAGTTGCTAGTTCATTACATCATACACTCGGTCATCAAAATTGCACTTCCTCACATACCCATTTGTGGCCAATAGAACTTGCTTTCACGTGCACACGCACACAGCTTCACAGATACAGTGACGTGAACGTTATATAGAAGAATGCTTTTAACCATTCAGTTTTGTCTTCTACACTTTCTCTACTTCTCTATCTGAAAAAGAGGCTCTAAATGTTCTCTGGGTGCCTTTAGAGAGAAACCCATGGCCTTCATATTCCTAGTGCTTTTCTTTAGCATCTGAGCACATCTTCAACCACACACCTTGCAGACGAACACACACACATCATGAAAACATACATACACACACTTGCGACATACCTTCCTGTGGCAGTGTGGTCTTGTGGCTGGGCCGCAGCAGTGTTCCTTTGAGAACGTCGCAGTGACCCCCCTGGATTGGAATTAGGCCGGTTGGACATTGGCACCTCTCTCCTGAAGGGACATACCCTTTCTAGACACTACCATTCACTGCAGACAGAGGCGGGAAGGAAGGTTGAGAGAACAGACAAAGACAAAATAATTGATGATTTTGAAACTGACATTAAACGTGTCTGTGTGTGTAGTGTATAGTGTTTGCCTGTCTGCACGCTGCATGGCAGGAGTCATAGAGAGACAGAAAGTGTCCATCTGTGTGTGTGATTCAGCCCAGCATGTTCTTGTTCATTCACATCTACCAGATTTCCATCTGTCTCCGTGCTACCAACACACATCCTACACGTATATTACCACCACACCAACCAATGCAACATTGAGGCCTGTCACGACAGACACACACTGAGCATGACCTATATCAGCTGGCTAAGGACTGTTTCAATGCCTTCCCGAATATGTACATCATATGCAAACTATACTTGCTTTTAATCACAGACACTAATTTCTCATTTACAAGTGTCTTCTAATTTAATCCCTGTTACTTGTGAACCATCTATCCCACCTTACTGTTACTATGGCAGGTGATTTTGGTTGACCTAGCCTATCTTTGGCCTTGCCTTGTATAGAGTCATAGCCAAAAGTGGATTTTTTCCCAGAGAATGCACCATTTCTTCCAGAAAATTATTGCAATTACAAACTTTTTTGTGTACACGTGTTCATTTCTGTTTTGTGCATTGGAACAAAAAAAATGTGTGGGGGGGGGACTAAATTTCACTGCTGGCCACATCTGAACTTTCCAGTGCTTTGTTTCCAACCATGGGTGCTTTTTGAAGTATGTCTGGGGTCACTGTCCTGCTAAAATGCCCATGACCTCTGACAACGACCCAGCTTTCTGACACTTGGCTGTACACCGCGCCCCCAAATCTTTTGGTAATCTTTGGTTTCTTTGGTAATCAGGATTTCATGATGCCATGCACACAGACAAGGCACCAACTGCCAAAGGCAGCAAAACACTCTCCACCATATTTGATTTTAGATACCGTGTTCTTTTCTTTGTAGACCTCATTGCATTTTCTGGAAAAAGTAGAATGATGTGCTTTAGGCCTACATAAGAGACATGAAATAGCCGTACAAGTGTTTGCTAAAATGTGCCTGAGTCAGCCAAAATGCTTCTGAGAAAATGTCTTGTGGACAGATAAGACCAAGGCAGAGGTTTTTGACAAAATTTTGCAAAAGAAGAGATTTTCCAGTTGAAACTCCATCTGAGAGGTGTAAGGAGATTGCTGATGGCTATAGGAAGCGATTACATTATTATCTTTCCCAAAGGGTGAGTAAACAAATTTTAAGTTGAGGGTGCCAATAAATTTGTTTGGCACATTTTGAGTTCTGTGTAAAATTAAATGGAATTGGGCTTGCTTCCTCTAATTTTGTGTCTCGTTCCAATACACATAAAGGGAATTAACATGTTTATATAAAAACATTTGTAATTGCAATAATTTTCTAGGAGAAATTGTGCATTTTCTGGGGAACACTTCCTGCCATGACTATACAAATAGACACCCAGATAGCCTTCTTCTGTATTTACAGAAAAGCTGAGAGGGTGGGGTGGGTAGTGAGAGACAACATAAACAAACAGAGGATGAGATCACTGAGGTCATTGTACAGCTTAGCCACCTTGCACAATAAATGCACCCAAATAGCACAACACACCACCTCGGGCTCCCACCCATGAGACAAGCACAGCCGCCGGTCGTTTGCATATGCTGTTTGGCCCAAGACTTGTCACTAGACAGAAGCTGATCAATGGCGGCTGCTGCTGCTGTCTACGCTTCAGGAGGGGCTAAGCAAGCATACGGCAGGCAAGCATGGCCACAGCGTCACTCTGATCAATGCAACCATCACCCACGGGAGGGGAGTGCGGACTGTGTTGTGATCAAAGGAGAAAGAAAGAGGAGGAGGGAAGGGAGAGAAAGGGCGAGAGAGAGATTGAAACAGTGGGAAAGAAATAGAGGAATGGCACTATGACGTGATGCAGAGGGATGCAAACAAAAGAGAGGAAAGGTGCCATCCTCAGTGCAGATGATCGTTTTATCAGGTAGGCTGTCTGAGTTTGGCCCACTTTTAAGGCATTTTTGGCCCCGTCCACATTACAACAGCACAGAGAGGATGAGTTGGCCTGTGAGCTGTAAAGGAGAGAAAAGCAGCTCCAGTGAGACGGACAGTAAAGGACAGAGAGAGAAAAACAGAGATGGACGCAGAGAGCGAGAGAGAAACAAGAGGCCCCTGGGTGTCCTTGCGTCCTTCTCAGTGCACTTGTGACAATGAGGACTCCAGCAGAGCGGGCAGAGCAGGCAACACGTCGCGGAGCATCCATCAGACAAGGCCCACAGGACAGCTTCCTCACCCATCCCACTCTTCTCACTCTAACCGCCCTGCTCTCTAGTCAGCAGAGACTGGCAATGTAGTCTGAAAATGTACTGGATGTAGTCTTAATATATTTGTAGACTTACAATATTTCAGTGTTTTAGGCAATTAAGATATAAAAGATATGTTGGCTTACAGTCTGAGAACATTTGGGAGTGGGTGTTTTGTCAAAACATGACAAAGTCTTATCAGGATATGGAACTCCTACAGTATGCTGGTGACAGTACCATGACATCCATTCCAACAAATCAGACCTCGGAAAGTCCTCAACAGCATACTTTACTGACTCTCTTGTAATCCCTGTAAGCAGTGAATAAAACAACTCTAATCCTGCCTCCATGTAAGCTACATTACAACAACTGAGCAGCTCATCACACGTCCAATCCGCCTGTGCTTATTTCTAAGTCCACTGTTTTACTCAAGTTATATCAGTCCACCTGAGAACTGCAATCTACAGAAATTCCAGGTCGCATTTTTAAATAGAGTACAAATAATATCATAGAATTGACTGGTCCTACCCATCATTTACAACGTATGTGAATTCTAGTAATGCTGACTTCATGTGTTAGATGTTTATTCATTGATTATTCACTACTTATCGCTCTGATTACACTTAAAAGATACTGTTAGCAACCATATAATTCACATAATCATATTTTTACTGCACTGCTTTGTATATTAAAAAAAAAGTTTGTAAAATACATAAAAAAGATACGACAAGATGTTTTAATACATGTCAAACAAGCACGTTCTGAGGAAACTCTTTGCTTGCGTTTGATTAAAGCGTCACTAAGACTTCCCGAAAGTTACATTAAGCACTGGGGAACTAATGCTTGCTGGATTTAAATCTTTTCTTAAAACCTTCCCATTTCAATGCACAGTCTAAATGGTCAGAGCAAGTGTAATGCATGTAGCCTATGTGTGAGTGTGTGGGGCAATGCTGTGGGGCAATGACAGTGCAGCGTTCCATGAAGTAGGATGCCCTTTTAACATGTCAATGCTTCATTCCACTCCAAATATCCATACATTCATCACTGCATTTCTCTCATTCTCCACTTCGTCCATCATTCATCCATCCACCCTCTTCTCAGGGTCAAACACGGACCCCTCATTCTATTACGTGCCCAGTGGAAGCTGATACAGCCCAGGCTATACACCATAAGGGCACAGACCAAGCTGAGAGCAGCATTCTATGGTTGGAGTTAAAAATGAGACAAGGCTAAACAGCCCAAACCTAAAATAACATGCCTTGGGAGAAAAGAAGATGTGGCCGACACAGGACCTGTCGGCGAAATCAAATAGTGAAACCACTTCTGAACTAGAACTACGTCACATTAGCTGCACAACTTCATGATTCACAAATGGCAAACGGAATTGGAGCACATCGTCTTGGATTTCTGGAGATTCATCACAATATGCCGCAGTTTAATAAAAGTCAGTCATCATCAAGGACTGACTCCCAAATTCCACATCAGGCTTTAAGATAAGACAAGCTAAAGTTAACAAATTTCAGGATATTTTGCCATGGACATTTAAGTAAAAGTCTTCAGCCAATTCAGCACAGAACAAAGCATAACATAAAATTAAGGTTGCTCCAGTGAGGTCAAATGTAAAATCACCACCATCCACACACTATACTGCAGAACAATAAGAACCTTGAGTGAGCTCTGCTATCTCCTTCTTTACTGTTGGTAAACATGCCGCCGGGCCTTTGACATCTTTACCTCTAAAATGAGGACACAGCAGCTGACTTAAAGTGGGATTTCTCTCAATCTGTCCAGCCCCGCTGCCCTGTGTTGACCAAGGCAAATGGCTAGGTCTACTGCTTGCATCAATCTTATGGAGAGCAACAAGGCTTTGACCAGCTTCTTTTCATTAGTACGGGAAGGCTGATAAGATGATGGACCTTACGGACATCTGACTGACCTCATGATACATGCAATAGCCTATATGTGTACACAACTAGTACAACTTCCTGCAAAATACAGTTGTTTTTTCCCTTTGATGGATTTACAACGTAAATACAACATGCCCCAGTATTATATTGGCCCGGACATACGACATAAGATCTGCTTTATATAGGAAATTATTCTTTTTGAAAATGCTGATGAAAACTCATTGGAAAGCATTTTAAAAGTTATTGATTATAACATCATTAAATTAAAGCATGAGATCAAGTTAATTGATGTTCTGGATACATTTGTCACATTTAAATTGAATGAACAGTAGCCTACCATAAATGACGATTTTTCATGAAATTGCAAACATTGCATTGTAGGGGGCTATAGCCTATCCAAGCAGAAAAGGCAGGGAGAAAACCATGTGCATTAAACATTAGATCTGACTGCATGACTGGGTACAGCCTTGCGTGTCAAGGGGGGGAGGTACCTGACAACAAGACATAAAACATAACAGTGACACGCTTCTCTCATTTACACCGTCAAAGGTGGGGGTTTGGTCCCAACTGTGAGACGCTCAAACACGGTGATTCGCTTCTCTAATTGCCACCCTAACTGACCTTCAATCTTTCTTCGCAATAGTAACAGGTGTTGGCATGTCAAAAAAAAGAAACTCACATTTAGTCAACATGGCCTATCTGATGGACGGGTATAAGCGAGTTTTGTTTTGTGTGATCACAGGCTACCACTGAAAAAGACAGTTTCTCCAATTCCATTGCGCCGCTTTGGAGCGTATGCACTTCTACGAATATGAAACCTGACTTCGTACACATTTTAACACCGTATCCTTAACACTGGATACAGAAGTGCATGTAAACCCAGTCACACTTTACACCACTCAAGGCAAATTTTTTTAATTTGTTCAAGCCTATTCTCTCACGTCTCCATCGTGTGTGGCGTTGTAAGCCTATGAGATGCTGCCTGTTCATTTAACACAAATATTGGTTTTGGCGCCCTCTGTATTCACTCCTCCATTTTTGTCTCGTCCATGAACAAGACGACCGACCTTTTTTTTTTTTTTAGAAGTATTTATAGGAAAAATATATATATATTTGGGCTAAAACAGTAATTGTGCCACACGTGAACTTTCCTACAAGACATTCTTGACCAAGTTACCAGTGCACTGCTGACCAAGCTGCTTTTGAGTATGTGACACATGGAAGCAAGTACTGTTTATTATTATTGTATGGGAGTTGCCAGCCAGATCATGTGGCACCAACAACAAAACTACAGTACATCCAGTTTGTTTAATTAGTCATAACCACAAACAATGCATTAAAACAAACCATTTTAATGTCATAATGTTCAACAAAGATAACAGCCAGGTAGCCTATATTTAAAGTTGACTGGTATCTAGCAGGCATTTTGTCAGGGTTGCTTTCTTACCCAACATACCCAAAGCAGGCTATGTAAGACAAAACAGATGTAGGGCTATGGCAAAAGCTTAAGGAGAGGCTCATGTGCCTGTATAATGACTAATCTGGTCAGAAGTCATGTCCAACTCCAACCACCCAAAGAAATTAATATCTCGAGTACAAAGTGCTTACACAGGATGGGTCCAACAAAACTTTAGAGAGCCATTTCTAGCCCATCTCTAGTGTTGTTCAGCCATTTTAGACCTCTCTATGTGGTTGTTCTCACAGTTTGCAGCCTAATACTGGGCCATGTCTTTGCTCAGGAGACACAGCCCAACACAAACGGACTGAGCACCTGTGGCTTCAAATCCACCATCCCTCATTTGAGCAAGGGGAGGGTGGATGCTGGATCTGATTTCACCTGGGGTTACATAGCCCAGACAAATGGATGTTAGGCTGGTTGTTCCAGCAGTGACTGACACACTCACACACATAGACAGAGCCCTGTTTGTTTACACAATGTTACAATCTCCATTGGCCATCTTTGACAGTACAGTGATGACAGGTGGAGAAGTAAAAGGAGAGTGGACTGTGAAGCAAAGACCCCAAGCTATACACAAATCTCTACTGTACACTAGCAGGGCAGCAGGGTCAAAGGTCACTTGTGCAGTCCCTCAATAGCTATTAAGGGCTTTTTAACAAAGCCACACAGTCTCGTATAGCAGAGCTTTGTCAGGGTCACAGGGTTTATGTTGGAGGAGTTTTGGGGTCATTCAAGACAAGCCAGAGCTTTTTAAATCATCCATTACACAGATCCTGTAACCCACAAAAGGTACACTACTGTGGTGCCATTTTACACCAGCAAACTTTAGTTTTGTTAGCTTTCGCTTGAGTTCTGACAGCATATTTGCGACAAATACCAAATGTTATATTTTTCATTGCTTTATTAGCAACTCTTAAGGAGAACCAAAGTAAAGCAATTCTGCTCATGAATGAATAGATAAATACAGTTATTTTTTAACTTACACTTCATTCTAAATTTACAAGGAAATCAATCTGTTGCAGTATCCAATGAATTATCCACCATGTCTGGTTAGGAGCTAACGTTTAACATTAGCTTCCTTTTAAGATCACTAGCTTGCTAACTAGCTGACTTTCCCATGTAAGAGCACCCTGCTATCAGACATGGAAAACACTTACATATATTCAGAAGGTGTCAATTAGGCCTACAGGTAAGCCCTAATATTACAGTCAGGACCCTATTTTTGGACACTGTAGACCAAAACTTTCAGTAGGGACAAAACACTGACAACAGACCAAATGCACAGAGGGCTCGTTCAAGTGTTCACAACAATGTAAGCCAGCTCACGCATTTCTGGTGAAACTTTACAGTATTGAGGCAGCATTCAATTTTGTGAAGTTCGGTAGGCTAGATCGATATTAGGCCTGCATACAGTTGTATCTGGTGTAGTGTAGTAGGATCAGTTGAAAGTAACAGCTGTTGTAATTATTTAATAATAATATTTCTATAAGTGCTTTATGATTAAGAAGAAAACAGCACAAAAAAATAATTTCACATCATTAGCCTACAGCTGAACACTGCATCCCTGTTTGCCAGTCGTTTCATTCAACTTGACCAACTACAGAGAAAATGGATAATGAATCGTCATAGCTAACGGTACCTGTGTGTAGGCTACAACCCACACTTTGTGGCAGTGGACGTTTTCAAGCCACCAGGGGTAAACAAAGACACCCAGCGACACATGCTACCCCTTTCCCTTGGAGAGAAGAGACTTGGGGGTTTGGAAACAGCCTGGCCAAAGAGGATGGTGCCATACTGAGCCAGCTACCTCACACTGGCAGTGTTCAGGCACAATATGTCAAACTACAGCACTTTCTTCACCACTGTCTCGGCAAAACATGTTCAAACAAGCGCTGGCCTATACAGACAGGATCCCTTGTGATTATAATAATGTCTGTTTGGCTCTGTAAATGAATTTCATAAAAATACAAAGCTGTATAAGCATGTTTAATACCATTTCTTTTTTCAAACTTCACTGCATTGAAGGTACATCAAGTCAGGGATTTTTTTTTTAACTATGGACCCTTACAGTACAGTACTGATCTTACCCAACATCCTAAATTCAATCCAATAAATTTGGATTTACGTACAAACCAAATAATAGGAACCAGTTATGACAATGTTTGATGTGGTACGTTGACTGACAAGGTAATAAACGCAATTTCATAAGGCACAATTGCGTAAGTGAGATATAATTCGTTTCATGCTGCAGCGGGACAACGTTGCCATCTGGCAAGTGCTGTAAATTAGCAAAGAGGCCATAGGGGGAGCAAAGAGAGCCTTCATACTCTGTAACGAGTCATTTAACCATCAAAGTGACTACAAAGCTGGTAAAATAGCCTGAAAAAGTGGCATTAAATCTCTCCTGTCATCCTTTTACATTTCAGTATAGGCTGCAAGTTAAAGCTTAGGGTAATAAGCGAAAAGTGGTTGCATTTTGTGACTACCCGCAACAAAATTATTTCCATTACAGTTCCATTATCAATTTAAATCTCTTTAGTGACAACTCAATTCTTCTGTTCATGAAGCGTCACTGCAGCGGTAATATACGCTACATTGTTGACATCCAAACGTTGTGGACATGGCATGCTAGATTGGCAGCAGACTTCTATCAGCATAGCAGCATTTGTCCAATGAATGCAGCTTGAATACTATAGCAGCAACCAAAGTTTGCTCCATTTTTCAGAGTATTGAAAGTTATACAAATGTTGCACACTTAGGTCAAATATTTCAGTCAGAAATCCGATGAAGCTTGCTATGATTATGAACCAGACATAGTAGACTAGTTGTGCATGTTTTCTGTCACAAAAAGTGCACCCCGACCCTTGGACAACGAATCTCTGAGTGCTTAAGACTACTCAGAGTCTGCCCCCTCCCACAATGCTAACTTTTTCAACTAAAGAACGCACTGTATTTCGAGATTAACTAGCGTCTTTTAATCAAATCCAACATTTTCTCGGAATACAATGTGTATAGGGTTGGGTAACAGAATTTATTTCTACTGTAAAACCAGTCGCGACATAAAACGGTAGTAACCAAAACTAATGTCAACGCAGTTAACAAAGTAAAAATGCTTACAGCTGAACAGTCTGTAAAAATTCTAACGCTGGGATGTAATGTGTAACTTGTGTGACAAGGGGGAATGAGCCCAATTTAATTATGGAGCATTTGGGGGCACACTGACAACCTTGAGAAAAGTGTGTACTGTTGCTTGCGTTTGTTTAAGCTCGGGCAAGATTTTAAAAGACTTAGCACCAGAATTGAATAAAACCTAATCAATACAAAATATAATATTAGGCTGTATAATATGCACCAAAATGGATGATAAAATCCAGTGAAAAATAAATCTCAAATTAAGTAAAATGTGCATGGCCTTTGTGACTCATATCTTTGTGACGCACATCTATTGCAGACTGAAGTACCATAGCAAAATAGAATGCAATTCAATACATGTTTATTCAAATTTCTAATCAAAAGAATTCAAGTTGAATTAAAGATTTCATTGTCATTTCTGCAATTAAAATATCATCTGTCCACTATGTTTGCAAATTACATGATTAAATTGCATAATAGCTTGCCAATGGCATAATGTAATGCTCTTATTAATTGCATATTGCATTCCCATTTGAATTTCGCTACCTATACACCTCCATATATGATTACAGTCATCACTGATTGCAATATATCATGACATTCATACTGTGACCCATGAAACTGGATGCATATTGTTGACAAGTCTTTGCCAGTACCCACCATAATTTCAATTTACCTTAATATCATTCAGGTAAATGTAAATGAGGCAGAAATTGTACTCCTTCATTGTTGCTTTAGCTTAAAAGTGATCCTTTTGTTATGTGTTTTTTTTCCCCACAGAGCACTACAAATCCTTGGGGTAAATGTTATGTTGGCTAAAGGTTCCATTTTTGGACAAGGCTTCAAATATGTCAAACCATTTAAGGCTATACAGACTTAAACCATTAAACCATTAACCAAACATGGTCAAAAGTTGATCAAGCTAAAGCTACCAACAACACTGTAATTTGTGTGGTATACTAGACTATACTATAAATATGATTTAGTAAATAAACAAACAAATTGTTCTAAACATTTAACTATGTTGGCTACATCATTGACTGACTGTTTACATTTCAACAACCTGCAGCCCTGTCTTAAAATGGTGGCCATTAACAAGGGTACTCTGCTACAAACTGTTAATTTGAAGTCTTCACAACAGATAGTGATTAGTGCCTATGTTAATACTTCTGTCTTGTTGTGATTTGATAACAATCACCAATAAAAGCTACTTTCTTTTAATGACAGCAGAGTGACATGGCCCATTCGGTGTTCACACTAGCCCAAACTGGTAACTGTCACTCATCTCCTAGTCAAGGTAGTTACATTACATTACACCTGAGAGCACTGCAGATTGTAGCTACAGACATTCACAGATCATAGTTTGTGTAGAACTCTGTTACACCATCACTGTAAAACACTTTATGGCCCTACAGTTGACTGGAAACAGCCTATGCTAGCCATAATCAAGGTATTGTTTTGTTGTTTTTTAACCCAATTGTCATCAGACAGACACCCATAAAATGGACCAGATTTCCCCTAAGGCCCCACAACCCCCTACCAAGGCTGCCAACAGTCACACACCATGCAACCACCACCAGCAGTCTTACAAATTGCAGCTGTTATCTACCGTTCCACCAACCCAGCACAGTCTGGACAGGACACCCGGTCACCATAGGAACTTACCAGCCGTGTGCAAATGCCCCCAACCAGCAGCCTAGGGTGACAAGGGAGGGACAGGGAGGGGAAGGCAAAGTGGGGAGGGGGGGAGAAATACTTTTTTGTAAGCTTTACAGATGTAATAACTGCAATTAATTGAGGAGAGTAAACGTGCATGGTGTCCATGGTAAATCTGAAAAATATTATTTATGGGGAAAGGTGTAGAAAAATAAAATGCAAAATGAAGGGAGTGGCCATTTTGTTCAGCGATTTCTCTTACCCACTACTCTGACAACAACATATGAACATATATAAAACTATTATTTGTATTTCTACTTAACTGATAAACAGTTAATATAATCCTTGGCTTACAAATAGGCCCATTTCTTCAACCTAAAGTTACATAAATGCTTTACACACAATTGTCATCTACTTTAAAACTGTCATTTAACAGATCAATAGTCAAAATAAATAAATAAATAAAAGTAAACTACACAGCCTATAGGCCTACAGTTTACTCTATTCATTCACCACCATTCACCTGAATTTTGTTCTGGTAAGAGAAGTATTTTAATCTCTGACAATAGATCACGAACATCTGACGAAACTATAGATAAACTATTTCACCAGTAATTCGATGTCTTTTTCCATTCCCATATGACTGACCATGTTTTCAGCACGAAACAGATTACACCTTTGCTAAACAACCCTTTGAACTTCCAAAATACCTTACTGGAACAGCCCAAATTGATATGATCGTCAACATTTCAATCAACGCTGAATGAGTCAAGCTAAGAAGTCTGGATCTCCTCCAGATAGACGACTACATTGAAATGTCTATCCAAAAAAGATAATTACAACAAACGCAAATATAACCATTGCCGTTTGTTAATCTGGTTTTTAACCACCTTGAAGACAGATTTATATCACCCGTAAATTAAAATAGAAATTAAGCCTTGCAATAACACATTCTTAAAACTTTAACAGTAACGCTGACCAGGTTGTCGTCAACATGAAAATACGACATAATCATCAAGGCCATTTTTGGGCCTGCAAAACAGCCACGGTTTCGGTCATCTGCACAGATCTTAAAAGAATGTAAACGGACGACCGAATAGATTACTTCACCGCGTTAATTTGACGACAATTACGAAATCCGTATATACAGGGAAGAGACGAAGTTTTATTTGTGTTTAATTATTTTCGTTTGGCTGAGAGGCCTTCGTCTGACGTACTTGGCTAGCTAACTCACACACACCGGTCTCAATTTCGTTCAGAGCGGACGAATACTTAATAGGACAATTCAGTTCCAACACAAATGCGGCTATAAGTACAAATCTAAATATCACCCGAATCACCTAGCATGTAACACAAAGAAAACCCGTGCTATCGGCCAGGTACGCACATATGCGTAGCAAACCTCTCCTATGCGGTCACTATTTGATAATATAATGCTAACAGTAGCTAGGTTTATGCTAGCAGAGGACTAAACTGTAACGTTGGTGTCAAAACAGTCCCTACCAGAATGCCTACCACTCAAGTTAAAGTATACCCTAACGGTAACCTAACAGGTAATCACCTTCCAACCATTATCCAATGACAACACTATGGTTAGCTAGCAATGCAGTGAAACTAATAACGTTAGCTGGTATCGTTTTACTACCAAGCTAGCTCAGCATAAACAGCTAACGTTCGCTAGCTGCCAAGCTAACCAACTTAATTTAATCTTTAGAGTTGGAACTAGGAAGGAATGCGTTGTGCACTCAGAAGTGGAAAGCGCTGTCAGTATTAATAAAAATGTTGCGGAAAAAGAGTTAATAGCTCAGGTGGTTTCAGGGAGTGGATAACTTACTGTTCACTATCATGTCCTGTTTGAGGTCCCTTAATAACATCAACTATGCTTGTCGACGTGTAGACGCAGGGCTTACCAGACTACGTAAACAAATGCTTTGCTTGTTTGACCAAATGAGGTGCCAATGATTTGGCTAAGCAGTTTGCTAACATGGCTATGTTAGCCTAGCTGGCAGTCTGTAAACCAACACAGAGCCGACTGCGAACTGCCACTAAAAGCAAAGGCTAGGGAATTAGCTGTTTTCCATATATTTTGTTGATCTATAGAACAGATCACTGTTTAGTTTGTAAGGATATGACAAAACAAGTGAATTCCAGAGAGGAGAAAGCCGCATGTCACGTTTTTATACAATAGAACATCGCTTTCAAAAAAGACATAATGTACGAGTCATCGCCAGACACTGACAAATCTTCAGCTGCTCTTCGATTAACATATTTAGCGAAATGGCTAGCTGGCAACTCGGCTAAATGGCTAGCTTGCTAACTTAGACAACTAACGTTAGCTAGCTAGCTATTGAAAACAGGTCTTCTTTTGACAATACATATTCGCATTCATACACCATCATTCTAGAAATACATAGAACAAAACAAAACATGCCATTTACCTAGAGTGGTACCCTGTGTCTATCATATAATTCACCAGGCAATCGTGAAACGAAATGGCCTCTGAACCTTCTTTTAGTGCTTGCATCACAGACACAAAAAAACAGGAAAGCAGGAACAGGATTCGAGAGATGACAATTGGAAACCATTTTTATCGCTAGACGACTGACCGTTTTTAACAAACATTCTCAAAAGATCAATTTGTGTAAAGAATTGAGATGTCCTTATATGGTGTACTCGTAAAAAATGCAATGTTACCTATTTCTTCCAGTATTGTTGCTGTTATACAGTGCTGCAGCTTCACTCTCTCAGCTTTACCTTCATCAGCTGAGGAACCTGCAACTGCAATGTACGTCCGCTCAAGCGTGCCTCATTCGTCCGCCACGGACTATTTTAAAAACAAACTCTACGTATTTCCTTTCCCATTAGCTCAAATTACAGATGTTTCTTATGAACATATACGAATCGAACTGTGGCCTTTATAAACCGAATAAAATAGTCTGATTTGATCATATTAATCGTTTACTCCATTTATTATATCAATGCGCCAGGTCGTGACCCCCTAATCTTCACAACTGTTAGCACGATTTCAAGCTTTTCATAAACATATAGAAAAACCACATAAATACATTATTTAATCATTGTTACAGCCAGACAGCCAGCAAACGCTTAAAAACATTAGCCACCACACAAAGTGAGTCCAATCCTTTGCTCAAAACGCTGTCGGTTCGTCGCCATAGCAACGGCGTAGCGTCTCAACATGGCTTCTCTACTTGGCAGTACAGTGTTTGAAACAACTGGCCAGGGACCGTCTCCTTCGAAAGATTTTTTCCAACTTGTCATAACGAAAAGTGAGGTAAGTTACGGTTTTGTAGATTACATATCCTGTTAACAAATTTCCTCTGTTTTACGTCAAAGCGATATCGATGGTGTTAACCCAACTGGATATATGAATCTGGTAGCGTTAGCATAGTTGAGACATGTTATGACAAATTAGCATGTCTGGCTAACTCGCAACGGTTTCATAGACGTTTGGTCACAGGTAATGTTACCCAAGTTGGTAAAAATCTATCATTCTTTCTAATACTGATTCGTCATCTCTATCCGTATAGTAGATTAAAAGTATATTAAAACGTCTTCTGAACTTCTACGACATCACTGAAAACGAAGAGAAACAATAACAGAAAAACTGACTAAAGGTAGCCATTGAACGTCGATTTATCAGATCGACCAGAAACCTGACCTAACAGTTCTGGGATTTAACGTTATATGCACAACCCACTAATGTCAACACCGGTTCGTATCGATAACGTCCACAAATGACTGACTTTAACAAATTAAAGCTGGCAACGATATCATTAACCACTATCACTCTTGGTAAGCGCTCAGATTTACATTAGCTAGCAAAATGTCACTAAATTAATTCCCAAACTGACAATCTAATATGCAATATTATGTCGAATACAGCACGTCGTTTGTATTGCGCTTCATATAAAAGTCCACTGTTATCGCTAATTTAGTCAAGTAAGCCAACTCCATTAACAAGACCCAGCTTTACCAACGACACCTTTGACGTTAGCTAGTGATGTATCCTAAACTGTCTCTGCCTAAATAACATTACGTTAGCTAACGTACAGTAAAATTACATACTACACTAAATTGAACTGTCATAAATAACTTTAACCTAGCATTCATTCAGAGGGCACATGGGTGAAGGCAAGTTAGCAAATAACGTTAACGTTACACCATGGAAAACTGCGACGTTAACGCAAACGTTATCAAGCTAAATTGTTCATTAATTTAAACTAACGTTACTATTAACGCTGCACTCTCTCACACCTGTGAAGCGAGCTAGCTAGCTAACTGTAATCTACACATTCACAAATTAGCCAAACGAACTAGCGTTAGATAGCATATCAGAGGCACATAAACATTGCCATTACTTGGGCCAGCTAAATAAGCTAGCATTCGATAGATAATGCCAACACTTACAACAACTTAGCCATCACTAGCTAACGTTGGGCTAGGTTAGTTTAACCTCTTGCGACAGTAGCTAAATCAGGCTTTTGCCGACCAAATTGTATCTACATATTGCTTTCAAATTGCAGGTGTTTCGCTTGTCTTTGGCTTAACATCGACAACAAAAGTCTTGTAACACACGTTAACTTACATACACGACATAAATAGGTCAGCTTCGGAGTTAAGTTAGTCGACTTACAGTCTTTCCTGACGAGGTTACTGCGCTTTCTTGACAAAGTATCGATTCACACGTGGGCCTATTCCACAGGTCAGGAATCCTCTCAGTTAAAGAGCAGTTGACAGGTGGTTTCTTTCATCGTTCTCGTGACTTCTGCAACGTTAACGCTATAGTGATGTGTGTGAGCTGACTTGCTGTCTCACCGACTTACAACCATAGCCTAGATGACGCTCGTGCACCGGTCGGCCTGTTCACGCTTTACGACAGAAGCATTGCTGCTGCTGCATGACCTGCTACCACTACACATGATAATGCATGAAAATGTTTTGTTGTATTTATTATAGTTATTATTTTCATCATGATGGGACTAAAAACTCTGGCCTAGATAGATTTATGAATTAGGACATTTAGGCATGTAGAACCAATGTAAATTAGACTACTTTCCTATCCTGTCAGAGTTTCATTATTGTGACAATTGAAGTATTTTTTGCAAGTGTCAACTAGGCTTAACCTTACACTTAGTTAGCTTTATTTAACCCTCAACATAATCGTATTTTATCCGTGTCGGATACGGCTTATGTATTGTACCCTAAATAATTTAGTGTTTTAGACATGGATTATAAACTGAGACTGACATAATGTAATATTGTAAATGCCAATGATTGGGGTTTTGTCACTTCTCACTATTGTGAAACGCTATGAATTAATGTTAAGTGTAGTTATGTATGCCACTTGTGTGGCAATGAATGTGACCAGTGTCCATAATCTTATTATATGAGATGTACCAAGGGGAAATAGGGAAATGTTTCAATGTAAACTTGATTGATTAACAACAAATTTAAGTTCAATCATTCAATCAACTGTTATCTGATTATGACTGTTTTCAAACATGCTTCTCCAGTTTACAGACTTAATTGTGTTATCTTGGCTAATATCATCGCTTAAGCTCAGCTCTTAAAGGTGGCGTTTATTGTGTGCTGTCCCAGGTAATATGGAGATCATGGAAAATCTCTTTGCGAAGTGAGTTTCGGGGTGCAGCTCCAGGAGAGATGAGGTTATCCTACGATGACTTCTTACTTGATACCGGGATACAACGTAAGCTTTGGGAGCCAGAGAATGCTCTGGTTGCTAGTCTGATCAGTCAGGCCTATCGGCCATTTAACACTAACCAGACAAGTATTTACACAGGGATGTGTAGTTGCAATTAAAGAAGTTTAAAATGTGATTTAAAATAAACCAAGTACATCAATAGTTTTAAATAGCTAGGCCTATTACTATTATTCAGCCTCTGTAAATACTGTACATGTCTTAAGGATAGCTTTGAAGTGGACTATAATTTATTTCAAAATCATATCTTGAGCACATCAAGTCTTTTTAATTAACCAGAATGGATTTTTATTTAAAGGAGAAATCCGGTGTAATTCAATCCATAGCCAAGTTGTTCGAGGTCACAGAGTGCCGTCTGTTGGAAAAAGAACCAGAAAATCCAGAACCAGAACATAGACTGGAAAACAAACTGCCAGCTAAAGTTAACTAAATGAGGCATAGGAAAATTATACTGAAAGTAAGTTACTGTGCCCATTTTGATTAGTGTTAGCTGCCAAGTCTCTGTTTGGTCTAGGTTGTGTCAACTTTTCTTGTTCTTTTTCCTATTGACAGCACTCAGTGACCTCTAATAACAAGACTATGGATTGATTCACAACAGATTTTTCCTTTAAGCCATATGACATGAGTGACAGTAAGGTTTTGAAAAGATGTATCCAAAAGGCTGCAGGTAGCTGCAGTCTTTAGACAATGTTTCCATTAGGTCTTAAAGTGTAAAAACTCTGAAATTTGTAATCAGTTTAAGGTTTAAAACTCTTACAGCTTTGCAGTTGATCTAAAATACATTCAGTGAAGGTCTGCACAAGTTTAATGCATTTTCGTGTGGGCTATAATGGCTGTTTGAAGTGCACTTTCTGTTGAGAGTAACCAAGATTTGTTTTCATGTGAAGTTCGTAGTTGTAACCTATAATGCAATTAAAAGGTATATCCTTTGGAAATAGAATCCGTATTACTGGTACAAAAACTACCTGTTTCCCAGAGCCATGAAGAGATAGCTCTGCATTTTCCCCCATGAAATTATACACACTACTGAGTTGATTTATTTTGCTGGTAATTCTGGTATTTTTATTATTTTTTATTATTATTTTTATTTTATTTTATATATATATATTTTTTTTTTTCCTGGAAAGGGCATTAAGTGGCCTTAAAATCTTAAATTTAACTTAACCTGTAGAAACCCTGTTTAGAGATTTTTTTTTTTACTTCAGTATGCCACACCTGATCCGTCTCTGTCTTTCAGATCAAGTGGGTGTAGTGTTTGGCCAGGACACTCTGCAGCACTGCAAGGCCCTGTGTGAGGGGCATTACAACTACCTGGAGAGATTGCCTAACCAGCTTCTGCTCCACATCCTCTTCTACCTCAGCTTCAGGGACATTGGCCGACTTGCACAGACTTCCAAGAGGTTCTGGAAGGTAAGGTTGTCCTGTGTAAGGGCATGTTAGGGGGTCATCCGATTTAAAAATAGATGTTTGTAGTTAAGCCTGTAGCATTACCGAATAGTTTAGTGAATGTGTGTGGAAAGCTGGAAATAAGGATATGGCGAAAAAGTAAAGATAACAGAGCTGCCATTGCAACTGCACCACACCCAGCAGGTGTCCTACTTTCTAAATTCTACTAGCATTAGCATAGCTGTTGTACTGTAGTGGGTGGCTTCATGCTATACAGTATGTCAAACACATTCAGGAAATCTCTCAATTATTACCACTGGCCTGGGTCATCTGGCAGATCACTTTATTTAATAAAACACGGGGAACCTGGATTTATCCATTTTGCAGTGAACCCACCGACTTAGTATTTCCAGTGCCAGGATCTCAGCTGACAGTTGAGCCAATGTGTCTGTGTAAACCAAACAGAACACCCTGTTTTGCGCCCAATCCATCATGACATTATTATGGGGATCAGCTTGGCAGTCGCTTTGTATCAGCCTACTGCTTGTTTGTTTGTTTGTTTGAATCTGTACATCCTTTCAACTCTGACCCCCCCTTCTTTGGATTTATCAAGATGGACCATCTGGCCTCCCGCTCGGGAGTAACCAGCAAAACCTTGCCCACTCTCACTGACTGGATTGCACTCTCTCTCTCTGTCTCTCTCCCTCACTCTCTGGAGCGGATAATCTGCTAATCAGGGTTGGGAAGGGTGCTGTGATCCGCTGATCAGAGACATAGTGGGGTGGCAGAGCTCTTGTTCACCATCTTGTGTGAAAGTGTATGTATGCCACTGGTCTATTGGATGTGCACACATCAGTATTTATACATGAATGGGAGAAAAAAAATACATCTCATTGACACTTAGACAGTTTCTTATCATGAATCGTCATTTCATATTTACCTTAGTCATTGTGTGTGTGTGTGTGTGTGTGTGTGGTGTACTCATGAAGCATCTTGTTGTATGTCCCATCAGCTGTCCAACTCGGCTGAGCTCTGGGAGCAGACCGTGCGCGTGCACTGTGATGAGCTGACGCCAGACATGGAGATGCTGGCCAGTGCAATAGGTTGGAGGAATATCTTTTTCACCTTCTTTCAAGACCGTCTTCTGGGCTCCAAGGAAAGCCCAGCCTCAGTTTCTCAGCCCTCTGCCATTGATGTGACTGTTTCCAAAGCATCTGAATGATTCTGAAGCGAACTCATTTACATGCTACAATCAAAACTGTGTCATGAGCACTTACGCTTTGTTCGTGGATAAATTATATTTTATGTATTTATTTATTTTTAAAAAATGTAAAAGTGAATACAAAATACAATGAATATGAGGCTTTTATAGATTTGATTTATGTTTGAAAAATGTTTGAAGTGCCAAGAACAGCTCACTGTGAAACAATTTTCAGCTGTGAGCAATGTTTGTAACATTGCACCTTTTCCAGTTTTGATGTTTACACCTTTCGTGGTTTGCAGTGTTCTTTTTCTATTTGCAGTGTTCTTTTTTCCTAATTTTTGCAGAATAAAGAAGAGTGTGTGTAAAAATGTGTTTGGTTTTAAGATTTCACTCTCTCCACCTTTTTCAAATTTGAGCATGTGATGGGTTTATTTATAGTGACATATTTCGCCAATGGGCTAAAATGGGAAAAGTTTCTAATATAATAAATTCAGTGAATATTACAAAGAGGTAAATGTGTTTTTTTTAAAGGAGTCACCTATGTACATGAATACTCCTTGACATGAACATGTAACTGTAATAGAAAATAATTGAATTGTTGCGTTGATTATCAGTACGATCACTGTCTGCATTGACTCTTAGTGTCCTCTAGGTGGTGGTGTGCTGTAAGATCAGTCTGTTAGCAGTTTGTGCAGGGTTACTGGGTTCACTTCTGAAACTCAGAGTATGATTAACTTAGGTGTGCAGAATTGTGTGTGTTAATCTGGGATAACTTTGTCTGCCTCCACAGTAATTAATTAGACTGGAGGTTTATGCTGATATCTAGATTGCATTCCATTGTAATGTAAACACTTTCTACAATCACTTATCTGCCTGCTGGTAGTGACTAGTGGACATGCATCAGCTACTTTGATAAATAATATGACCAGACCATGCAAAAAGCTAAAAGGCATTTACGGAAAATAACTAAGTAGAGACCATACAGTAGGTCATTGCTAAATGTTTAAATGACTGCTCTAGGTCATTGGTGCAGTAATATTTGGAGCATGACTGCCCCCTAGTGGAATACGATAACTTAAAGCATTGGTTCTCAAACTGGGGTCCGGGGACCCCCAGGGGTCCGCAGCACGTTGCCAGGGGGTCTGTGAAAAAGTTTGCTACAAAATATAAAGTTGTCTTATGGGGAGAAAAATACTAGAGATCAGTATAGAGCCCAGTTGCATTGTGTTTATTGCTCCCACCAGCATTAGTAACAGCAATAAAAGCCTACATGATACATTACATCAATCTGTCAAAATACCTACCTGGATTACCGCAAGGCACCTTATCACGACACTTCTCTACCTCGTGGATTTCTTATTATCATTACCTTTTTTTTTTTTTTTTCCCTGTTAAGTGAATGTTGTATAAATGCAGATGTGTGCAATATGGTTGATCTGTTTTTGTATTGTGTATTATGTGTATGCTGCTGGACACCTTAATTTCCTTCGGGATCAATAAAGTAACTCTACTCTACTCTACTAAGTACTCTCCATAGGCGTTTGTTAACTGCAAGCAAAATAAATATGATTAGTTACGTGAAACACAACAATAATATTGTTTAACACAGTAGGCCTACATTTCACCAAAAAATCAATCCTTTTAAAACTGCTCCTTCACTGTCAAGTTTTGCCAAATGCAACAACATGCCTATTTAAAACTGTTCTAGTATTTGCAAAACATGTTTTTAGAATAAGAGTTCAAAAGCATCTGAAAGAATAATTAGCTATAAACTTAGATGGTTCGATTTTTGTTGCGATTATGCGGGGTCCTCTAAAAAAATTTCTGCTCCATGAAGGGTCCCCAGCCCAATAAAGTTTGATAACTCCTGACTCAGAGTAGACTCTCAGAGCCAGTGGCTTGCACTTCAAGAAACACACAGCAGAGGGCAGAGGAAGAACTAAATGAGGACATTTTGAAGAGGAAATTGTTTGTCCGTGCTGTGCTTAAAAACAAAAACAAAAAACAAACTTAATGAGTATCAGTCAATGTAAAAGTAAAGTCAAAGTAAAGTCAATATTTAATCTCTGTCATGTCAAGATCAAATAGACTTAAATGGTAGTTGTGTTAACTGTGAACAAAATTAATAATTTGATGCATACAATTACAACAGGCTAAGTCATACCATTAAATAGGTTAATATAGAATACTAGCCAAAATTTTAAAATTCACAGAATATACAATTCATCGAAATGGCAAATAATCCTTTTAGCAGACCTGAAGAATGTACCTTATAATTGTGCTTATACTTGCTTTAATAGCACATCATGTAAAGTGAGAGAGAGAGAGAGTGAGAGAGAGAGAGAGAGAGAGAGAGAGAGAGAGATGTAGTCCTCGTTCTGCTGTGTTCTGCTATTATTAGTCTCCAGACAGCTGCGTGCCTCCCCAGCTGGGACTGTGAGAAGCAAGAGAGAGAGTGACAGAAAAACAGAGAGAGAGAGAGAGAAAGAGAGAGAATAATATCTATTACGTAACAATGAGAGGTCTGTTTCCAGCTCTGTTTCCTGAGAGCCGTAGAGGATCGGATCGACTGCCTCAACACTTTGTTTGTGTGTCTGGAGTGGAGCCCCTTGCACTCTTTCTCCCTTTCTATCTCTCTCTTGCTTGCTCTTTCTCTGTCTACTCACCACACGCCCCTCCCGCCACCATCTCTTCCAACGCGCACACAGGCTCGCTCTCTCTCTCTCCACCCCTCCCTCCCTCCTCCCTCCCTCTCTGTGTCCCGTCGGCGATGCAGCGAGTGTGACGCAGCAGCAGCAGCAGCAGCAGCGATCGAGGCCTGCAGACAGGCTGCTCGCAGTGGAGCGGAGCGGCGGACCGACACCATCTCGCTGCTCCCTGCCTGGGCCACACCGTCAGCCACTCAGCCAGGCCTGTCTGGCTCTCCAAAAGTGCCAGCTTTTCTCTCTCCCCCCCACTCCCCTACAGGACAACTAAGCCAAGCCGCTGTGCGCAAAGAGAGGAGGAAGGACACAGACTGAGGAAGGGAGAAAACGAGAGAGAGGGAGAGAGGAAGGCAAATACCCTCCACAGCCAGGGCCCTTTGGCAGCAGGCAAGGGGAGTGCGAATTTCTCCACTCTCACTGCCTCTCTCTTCCACTCTCTCCAGCTAACCACGCAATCCACGGAATTCAAAGGCTCAGCCTGACGGAGGCAGCTGGTGACTACTTTCCCATCACAAGCGGAAGAGAGCAGGACAGAAAAAGGAAGGTAAATATGTTTTTTGGCATTTATTTGCTGGGCATTGAAAGTAGGACGGGAGTTGGCTTGGGAGAATGGGTCAGGTCAGCCTGAACTCTCACACGCAGATTGGGAAAAAAAAATATCACAGAGCCTTAACACCAGGCCTTAGAGATCACCTGATAATGCCAGCACTGACATTACAGTCCACAGTCCCAGACGAATGGGACAAGGACAGACCTTTAAGACAGCTATGTGTTTTTGTAGATGTTTTGGATACATACACACACACACTCCCAAACACAAAAAAACAGAGACAGAGGCATACACTGATCTAACAGCGATCTGGCCTTAGGTTTCAGTCGAGGTCCTGTTTCCCAACGAACAAGGCCTCTTGCTCAGCAGCAAATTCAGAAAAAAAAACAGAAGGCAAGGGCTTGTGGGTATTGTAGTCCATTCTGTTTTACACCCAAGTCTTAAAGTATGAGATGAACACATGCCAAATTCAACTTCTACCCTCTATTGCATGGATCTGCACAGAGAACATACATGCCACATAACGCTTTTGGCAAGAGGCCTGAGCAGAATAGCCTCTGAGTTGAATATCCTTCCAGAGAATTCCATGTAGCCGTCTGTGTATGTGTGTGTGTTTGTGGTGGAGAATGGACAGCGCTAGATTTTAAAGACCGTGGCTTGTGTCCAAGTGGAGTTGATGTAAGCGTATGTTCCCAGTACACTGGCTCAGTTTGGGAGGCGTGTTTGTTTGCAGCAGCTGGTAGATTGGCTGAGGAGTATTAAAGTGAGGCAGGCCAGTAAAGCAGGAAAAGATATAAAACAGCAGCAAAAATCCTCTGTACTTGTCTGCTTGAGCAAAGCCTGAGAATGAAACAAGGAACAGAAGGCACTGGAAGGGGAAAAAAGATGAAGTAATCGGGGATCAAAACTCAATCAAGGGATTTTGCTATTTTTCTTTCTGGCCTACAAAGGGTGGCGCAAGCCCAGTTCCTGGAAGAACAGCAACAGCAACTTCAGAGGGGCAAAGTGGAGGAAGAAAAGATATAGGAGACATCTGTGAAGGAACATGAACAAACACCAGGTAGGTCACATGTTTTTATCGCACTCTGCTTTGCCTGTTTGACATTATCAGGCTAATTGTTTGCCAAAGAGGTCAATTCAACATAGTTCTGTGTTTTTTAATTAGCTGCTCAAGGCCCCTTGCCTCCATTGACAGGGCGTGTCCATCACAGACACAGACAGTCTCTGAAGCAAGCCTGAGAATGTTTAGATGCTTCTAGATCAATGGATTTCAGAAAGTTGTTTATACACTTGTTCTATTTTCTAATTCCATCCCAGCGATCCTCCCTGCCACATTAACCAATGTGAATGCTATGCTAACGTAGCCTGTAACCTATCCATAATCAGCTAAGACTTACCATTAGCGGGAGCTTGCTCAGTATTTGGTGGTTTCAGAGCATTTGGTTATCCACAGGCAGATGCCAGAGCCTTATAACAACAGCGACATTTTTCGCATGGCAGTTTTGAGTTGTGGACATCGAATGAGAAAGTAGAATGATAAAGTAGCACTTCTGCGATCCTGCAGTCTGACTGACTCAGATCTAAAGTAGCAGTTCTACAACCACAGCCAGCCTCAAGTTTCACTCAGCCTGCAGACACAGTCATAAGTATTGAGCACATGTAGATCATGAAAAATGGCTGCACATATTTTATTATTATTATTATTATTATTATTATTATTGTTTTGTTTTAATCATGGGAACATTACCCTCACCATGCATCTTCAAAATTCTTATGAAGTGCATTGTCTACAAAGAAAAACATTTAAAAAATAATTAAAATCTGTACATGTTCCGATAACAACCAGCAATGCAACAAAACAAAGAGAGAATCTAAAATAGAATCTGCAGCTCAGGTCTTACATTATAAAAGAAACTTTGCAATGATGAGCTTTTGTCTTTGACAGGTCTTATAGACCACCAAACACCACAGTATGAGTTTGGTCTTCCTGTCCTAAATGTGTGTGTGTGTAACTGTTTACTTGTGTGGTTTTGCAAAAGTGGTGAGACTGACTTTGACCTACAGGCATCTTCTGCTGTCTTTCCTGTTGATCTGACAGGTACAACCATATCTAACTTAAGTTACAGACTTAGTCACTTCAGTTATTTTTAATATGTCAACTAAATAGCCTATATTTAGTTTGCATGCTGACTTTAATGGATATTTGAACAACACAGATCTGTATTAAGGCTTTATTAGAAACAAACATATTTGTGGTTGGTGGTCTTACATTTGATAACTATGAGTTATCATAACTATGCGGTACACCTTACTTCATAAGATTGACATTACAGTGTCATAAACGCTTTATGACCGATGCTGTAATCGTCTCAACTGCTGTCTGATGAAACACACTCCCAATGCCATTACCAGAAGGTCGATGTACTTTTTTGTTCATTCATTATTCAAATTCAGAAGTGAAATGGGAAATGAAAAATAAGTGGTTTATGAACTTTTCAAAATTCTTTTCACTTGCTGAATGAAAACGGCCTTGTATTTCACTTGTTTCATGGATGAAAAAGAAAATGTTAACACAAGTGATAAAGAAAAATAAATGATTATGTTGAGACATCGACCTAAGCAGAGACATTATGTTGAGACATCGGGGGCTTTGATGAGCTGGAGCTGAACCTCATCCATTTCAAGAAATTGAAATTTGTGTAACCCGATTTACAGCGCACAGTGACAGCAGTGGGGCCAATGGTGCTATCAATGGGTGTGCTTGGGTAGGAGGTATAGGTCTACATTTGTGCCATCATATGCTTAGTCATCATAAGGCAATTTGAGACATTTTCATCACTGGGTCTCATCTAACTTGATAGATGACTCAGCCTTTTTGTCACTTTTTGGCTCAGCTGCAGGGCTGTAGTCTATGTGACACGCAGGCATACGCCGTATAACCACTAAAAAAATTATTTGTGTATTATTAAATTATAGTGGAGGTTAGAGAGGTCGAATAAGGATGAACGTCGAGATAAATAAATAAAAAATACAGACAAATAAAAGTAGAAAAAATAATCCAAAACTTGTCATTTTTTTGAACAATGATATGTTGAGAAATTTGAAAAATGTTTCTTTTATAAGATTAGTCAAATTGGCAACATTTCTGAAATTTGATCTTAGTTCCAAAAATAGAATAAAGAATAAATGCACAGTTTTAAGTACACGGACCCTGGAAATATTTCACTTTCAGAATTTATATGTGACACAGTGACGTACGTTAATTTCTGTTAGTTATTTTAAGAATTATCATAATGTTTAAGCAAAATGATGTAGAAATTCCCCTTCAAGAAATTCCCTGTTCTAGTTCTGGTTGATGACTACTGTTAATCATACCTTCTGGTCACATTTTTCTCATCGGGATCCCCACAGATTCTTAAAAAGTCTTAAATTTCATTTTTGATATTTAAAGCATTCAAATGTCTTATAAAGTGTGAAATTATGTGATGGCAAACATTGTGTTGCCAGACCTGCCATCAGTATTATAGTGGGCTACAAGTTACAAAGTATTTTGGTACACTTTTGTCAATGTAAATTAAGCAAAAACCTAGAGATGTTTATGAGTATATTTTGAGCATAAGGATATCTGGACAACACAGAGGTACAGATTTAACCCTCCTGTTGTGTTCGTTTCATGGTTACAACTTTGGTGTTCCGGTCAGAGATGTCTGGAGCATTTTTAACTTATGATTACCATCACATTTTGTGATAGACCTCTGTGTCAACTTCTGACCTCTTAAATATTACACATTTAAAACATAGGTGTACTAATGATGGCCTGTAGGCTTCAGGCCACCGTAGGCCTATGTAATTCAGTGAGAGAGAGATTTTATTGGGAGTATTTTCTTATAGTCCAGCCAGCACACCTCGTTCCCCTTAATGATTCTTGCGTGAATCACACCCAAAACCACTGACACATGACTAAAACCTACGGCTGAAAATAAAGTCAGCTTTATTGTCAATTTCTCCACATATACTAGACATACAGAGGAATTGGAAGTACGTTTCTTGCTATCCCACGGTCAAGAAGAGAGGCACAACAGATAAAACATTTCCTAACACTAAAGAAAAAAAGGTGCATAGCAGATAAGGACATTTTCCTAGCACTAAACAAGACAAGATCACACGACAAAAAGATCACAAGACTAAAACATAAAAACACGTGAATGTCACAAGCAGCAAAAAAGTCCTGTATGATGTGTGGTGATAGTGCACAATGATGTGCAAAAATGTAATTGCAAATGTAATGCAATAGTTTGTGTTGTAATAGTGTAAAAAAGCAATGCAATATACAAAAACAGCAGCAACCTAGCCTAAAGGCCTTGTGTCTAATCTAGACACCAAGGGCAGGGATAATGGAGGAAGTAGTGAATATTTTGGAAAGGCAGCATGAGAGGGGTAGGAAAGGAATAATAAGGCATTAGATAAGGGGGTTGAGAATTAAATAAATCAAGCAACAGAACTTTGGGGCCACAACTCACCATCTCCCTCAGCCTTTGTGGCTTCACTCCATCCCTGCTCTCCCTCTCTCTGTCCTCCCTGGCTACTGCTGTATGCAGGCATTACTGCTCAGCATTCTGTGTACATAACAAAGTTAAACCTTTGTATATGAACACCCCCCCCCCCCCCACACACACATGCACACACACACACACGGGAAGAATTGCAGATTGAAACAAAAGTATGTTTTTTGTCATATATCAGTACAGAACATCTGACTATGAGTAGATATGACATAACACACACACAGACACGCACACACACACACACACACACACACACACACACACAAAGATAGCATCTTGTAGAGCAGGCCCAGTGCCAGGACCTTGTGTCCTAGCAAGAGCATCTGGTGGCTAACAGCTTCTACATATTAGGCTCTCCTCATAATGTCAAGGGAGAGAGAGAGAGAGAGAGAGAGAGAGAGAGAGAGAGAGAGAGAGAGAGAGAGAGAGAGAGAGAGAGAGAGAGAGAGAGAGAGAGAGAGAGAGAGAGAGAGAGAGAGAGAGAGAGAGAGAGAGAGAGAGAGAGAGAGAGATAGTCACATTTATTAAAATGCTTTTGTAGGCCAGAAAGAAAGTTCACTAGCTTTACTAACATTCACAGCTTGGGCCATTTCTGATTGATACAGAACAGTATATTATTATGATTAAAAAGCAAAAAAACAGTATATTATTATGATTAGTCAAGAATTTCTTTCTTCTTAATCTTGTGTAGAGACTGGAGAAGGATGGAATGGTTGTTATCTATGGTCATTAGGTCATTGTTAAAATGTATATCAGTGTTCTTGCTTTTCTAGCAGTGCATTTAGAGGACAGTGTCATGCTCTCTTAGCACAGACCCATGCATAGACGAACCATGGAGGTTTACACTATGGAGTGGCAGCTGGAGCTCCCCTCTCTGTGACTAGATTATGCCTCCACCCACTTCCCTCATTCGCTCCCTGTCTCCCTCCCTTACTGCTTCCGTGCCTCGCTCTCTTGTTCACCCTCACCCAGTCTCTCTCTCTCTCTCTCTCCCTCCCTCCTTGGCTCTCTCCCTCTCTCATCCTCTTCCTCCCACCCTCCTGCAGCACTTCCACGCGTGCTCCATGGTCGCATCAACCAGCGGCCGCAACAAAGGTGAACCTCTTTCGTCTCTCTCTCTCTCTCTCCCTCCATCCTGTTTTCTCATTCTATCCATCCCTCCATCACTGCATATCCCTCTCTTATTTTTTTTTTTAAAGCACTCCATCCTCCATTATTTTCAATACATCTTTCCCCTCCCAAGCGCTGTGGTGCTTGTGAGCATAGGAAGCATCATGAAGCGGTAGCATGCGTGCCTCCACTGTGTTTTTTTCTTCTCCTCTGCCCCTCTCTGCCTCGTCAGTTCATCGATCTGCAGTTGCCGTGCCGTGCTGTGCTTTGGTCTGCACACCGCTGTGCTGCTCCGCTCTGGTGTGCTCAGCCTCTGGGTGCTCGGAGCATCACCTTCACAATGCGTGACCACACTCTGTAGCCACACGCCTGTGCAACACAAGAGCGGAGCGCGGGCTCTATGCCTATACAGCAGACAAAGAGACCGACACTGTGTGTGTGTGTGTGTGTGTGTGTGTGTGTGTGTGTACATGAGAGCGCCACAGATGGAAGATGAGAAAGGGTGTGTGGGTGTGTGTGGGTGTGTACACTGTGACGCGCCATCGTTATAATTCATCCAGAATTTTCGATCCAATATTGTCATATTTTGTGTTGTGTCCTTGCTCAGTCAGTCAGCAGTGCTAACGCGAGACACACCTCAGCATGCGGTACATATTTTCATTGTTGTTGTTTGCATTCGGTCCACTGGTGACGTCATTGCTGATGTCGTACCGTCGGTACGGAGACACAAGTGGCGGGGCTTTTGCGAACCATCTATCTGTTTTCGCACGCAAGCACGCGCTCCCTCCTGTGATGTACACACCAAAATTATTCTTTCTTCTCTCTCACTCCCTTTCTCTTGCTCTCTTCCTCTCTCCACCTCTCCTAAGCCCAAGCTTAATAAAAGTTGCCATTCCCTGCTTTACTGCCTGCAGCCCCCCCACCACCCCATGCCCGTGCTGAAGCCAGACAGCAAGCAGGCGAATACGGACACGAGCTGCCCAGGCTGGCTATTTTTAAGCAGGCAATGGAAGGCGATGCAAGTTCAAGCTGCCAAAGACACCGCGGCACACAGGACGACCCGAGAGAGCTGAACTAACCTAGGAACCCGAAGCCGAACGCAGGGAAGGACAACAGGACAGTCTGTGGCAGTGGTGAGAATCAGAAAGAGAGGGATAGAGAGAGATATACAGAGAAAGAGAGAGAGGAAGAGAGTCCATGAAAGTCAGATAGGACGAAAGCCGAGCGCTCAACCTCTGAGAGTGCATCTGTGCAGCCAACGAGTGCTAAAAAAAAAAAAGCGACCGTGTTACACTTTCGCCTGCAGTTTGCAAAACCTTTTTTTTTCTCTTCTCCTCTCTCTTCGGCTATCCCTCACTGTAGAAATAGCACTAACTAAAACTATTCAGGAGGGTAACTGCAAGATGGCTTGCTCGGCTCGCCCTCTCGTTCATCGCGATCTTTGATTTTGCAAAAGAAAGGTACGTTCTGCATGCTTTATCGTTTAGAAGGAATATAAGACTCTGACAATACATGATCAGTGTATATGATGGTGCTTTAGGTTTTTAGGTCCAGAAACAAAAACCTTTTTTGAGGTTTTTTTTTCCCGCTCAGTATTGGTCTGAACATGTAACGGCTCTGTGCAGACCATTTTGTGGTTCATGGTCTGAGAGTGAGATTCTTTTTTTCCTTTTTTTAATGCTTGCATGCAAACAGTAAATACCCTGCAGCACATTTTCAGGCACAGTGCATCTGGGTGTGGCACATGCCCAAAAAGAGGCAGCCATCAAAGGCGAATTGAACAGTTTCACATCGGCTACTAACGAGGGGGCATTCAGGGCGATCACTTATTGAAATCACTCTATTTTATCTTCTGGTAGATAGCAGTAACGAATGGCAAAGATGGCGACTCAACTGAAATGCTTTCTCACACACACACACACACACACCACACACACACACACACACACACACACACATACACACAGAGGCAGAGGCAATGTAGCACTCTTGCCATGAGCAAAACACAGCGGCGAAAGTGCACCTCCCTACCAAACAAATATGTGCATATAGATTCACACACAAACATGCTACACATGCTGTACATGGATGTGCTCACTCACACAGACACAAAGGCAGTCCTGCATCTCCTCACCCTAGCCTGGCTAGGCTACATGTGTGCTCCAAGACACTCCTTCTCCTATCTTTTGCTCTTCCCCTCTGTCTTTTTTTTCCGTCCACCCGAGCTGCAAATCCTCGGACGGTGAATCCAGTTGCCTGCGATTCATCTGAATCCCAATAACTGCTGCGCCACAGCATGTTGCCGTGACAACGGAGGCCTGTCAGACAGAGAGGCTGTTTTCCGCTGCGATCATATGAGCTTGTCTCCCTCTCCTTCCCTCTCTCACTTTTACCATTCTTTAGGCTTGTGACAGAAAGCACAACTAAAATTAAACACTTAGGACACATCTCAAGTGTCCCTCATGTCATATATTCAAGCGATGAAATGACTATTTCTTTATTCTGGATATTACAGGTGCATAAATGAATAATTGCAAACAGCCTCTGGGACATGTTGCAGCGTAGCTGAAAATGACATGGGTCATTTCAATCATTCCCTCTGCAAGTTGTTTCACTTCTTTCTTTTTCTCTCTGTCTGTTTCTTTTGTTCTGAGGAAATCCTCAAAGCGACATTCAGGCACCGTGACACGAAACTAACTTAGGCAAATGACTACTGAGATGTGACCTGCAAACTACCAAATTAAAACAATAATAGCAAACTCGGTGTTCTAGAATGGTTTTGAATACTCAGCTCTGAAATGAGCAAAATACCCCACTTAAACTGGCGGCCATCTTCCCTCAGTCAAACAGTCCTCATTTCAAAATGGCTGCTGCGCCACAATCAACTTTGTAGCACCACCACACACTAGATGTGCATCTGCAGAAGAGCCACAAGATATACCTAGCACAGAAACCACCGCCATCAAGAGCCAAACACCCCCACAACAATTATCCATTTGACTAGGCTATTCTCCCACTGTCTGTAAAAGGGCGAGAATGTGTGCATTGTAGTAGCTGAGTTGCCAGCTGGAAAAACTGTATCAGTTTGCATCTGGTGCACGTTGTCGAAGGACACTTGGGTGTCCAAACCTGCTTTGCTCAGCGCACAAACGAGATGTCAGTTCAGTTGTTCGATTATGAGAGATTAAACCGTGGTGCATTCTATTTGATAGACATGAAAATGATCTCGTTTTGAGAGATGTGAAAACAGCGAGAGCTCATGACACCACAGCTTTGTTAATACTGAGGTGGGAAAAGCAAGACGATGACACACACGCACACACACACACACACACTCTGAGTATTAAATGTCAGAACCACCGTTAGGGTTTCAGTGGAATTATTCAAATACGTAGGCAGTGATAAAATTTTAAGACGCTTGCAGACGCTTTGCCTTGCCTACGCACTTGACCTTGTGCAAACACTCTGATTCCAAATAAGGGAAAAGAAAAAAGACATCGCTTCTTAAAGGGGCTCATGCAGAATTGCAGACATACACGTGACACTTCTAACAGCAGGCCATTCAATCTGTGCATGACCAATGAGGAACACCCATTGGGATTGGGGAGCAGTAATGATAGTCTAATCAGCATGGCATTTATTGTAGCTTGCATGTCAGAGAAAGTGAAGATGGAACTGCTGAGTCACAGAGTCAGTGTCACTCAGTTGTTACCTCTCACCTCTCACATAGACAGGAAGTGCTATGCTCCTGCTTGTTTCACTTCAGAAAGCACATAAGACACGAAACCACAAAACTACGAAACTGATGCAAAACACAAAGCTGGTGAATCATCAGGGACGCAAGTGGAAACAGTACCCTACAACAATTCTAAATCGAGCAAATAACACTTTACTGTAATCATAGTTTTCGGATTTGGATCAGTTGTGTTGCGGCCTGTTCTCTCATAGCTGTTCAGCATATAGCTGGTGTTTGAAGATAGGTGACATATGTGAAGGTCAATTAAAAGCATTAAAACGGTAGGAAAAGTCAAATAATCTTAATCATGCTTAATCACCTGCAAACTATAGGAAAGCCTGTTTTCTTGTCGCGCTCATACCGTATGAACAGGTCGATGTCTGATCACTGTAGGGCGTGGGCTTTAGTGTTCCCGTTAATAGTGTGCTGATGCGTCACAGCATTCCTGGCCCACTTAGTAACAAGGAAGTAAGGGGGTGGTGGTCTGTTAAATGACTCCATCCTTACTCATCAACGTGGCTCGCTTCTTGTTCACTATAAGCCATCCTCAGTGCTCACAGATCCAGCCAACCTGTCATACACACACACACACACAGAGACGTCCTCAGTAATTATATCAGTAGTCAATGCCTGATGAAAAGTATGTCCAATTAGGAAGTCACAGACCTGATTTAACATATACAGTTACTTTCTTGCCCACACAGAAACACTAGGAAATCTCCCTTAATCTGTTTTTATTTATTTAGAACTTAGCTTTGGACATGCCAGGTGTTTGCACTAGTGCCTCACATGCTTGAGTTCATCTGCCATGATTTAGCCCTAAGTCATACTTTCACAATATTGCCAACCAACATGGCAGGGGTGAGTGGGAGGAAAGTATGTGAGGGTCTTTATTACGTATGTGTGTGTGTGTGCGTACATCTCTCTCTCTCTCTCTGTGAGTGTGCGTGTGTGTGTCTTTGAGTCTGAAAAGTAAATGGAAAACATCTTTATGGATAATATTGGCCCCTATCTATTGTTATCTCTTATGTGTACCTGACTTTCTTATGGGGAGTTTTACTATTAGAAAAAAAATAATAATCAAGAACAATACAGACAGGCTACTTTTAATGCTTTAGTTAAGAAGGTGCAGGATCCAAAGCAGTGATACTACTATATTTTACTATTGTCCATCTGCAATATTTTTTCCCAATCTGTTGTCATTCCTGGAATGATCACAAGGTTTTTGTGTTGTATTTTTTGGGGCGGGACTGAGTGAAGTGGGGGTGGTTGGGGATGGGGAATGCAAAACACGCATTGGGTACTTCAAGAAAAACACAGGCCTTTGTTTTGGCACAACATCAGCCCCGGGCAATGACTCCATTGGAGGAGAATGGTGGTGGGCCATCACACACACACACACACACACACACACGGACGCAAACACACACACACGTGGACACACACTCAAGCACACACACACTTCCTGTCTCGCTAGCTTCCACTGCCATCTAGTGACTCAACTATGCAAGCTCCCCCACTCATGGGACTCACTCAGTGTGTCTTGTAATTATTTAGAATCCACAGTATTTTGATTGATTCCAGCTGTGGCCTCTTGAAATTGTTTTCTACTGGTTTTGACTCAGATGAAAGAAAGATCTTCTCTCAAGGGAATTTGAGTACAAAGGGGTATTAGTTTGCAGTTGTGCAGAAATGCACCGAATAATAGAGTTTGACTAGATTATAGAAATCTGGAATAATGGTAAATTAGGCTTTGATGACAATTACGAAACCCTTGTTACACTGTACCACTACATCTTGAAGTACAATGTAACACACACACACACTAATAATCACACATAAACACGCACACGGACAATAGTGTATAACCATACATACATAGCACTACACTACATTAGTACTAATACTATAAACATATTATTGCATGCTTTGAATGCTAAATAGAAATATTTTATTTATACATGCAACCACAGAGTTAGGAGGGTGTAATATATTTTCAATTTAGTACTATTAAGGGCATATAATAAAAAGGTCAGCTCTTTGTTTTCTTTTACATTACATATTATAATTTATTTTTGTTTTTGTTTATTTTAGTTATTTAATGTACTGCAAACTGACCCACTTACTCTGTCTCTTGTGTGTAAAGATGAAACTACTTATTGTGCGCAGTATGACTATTAACATTTGATATTTAAGACTTTTAACTAATGTTTTGTGTCCCTCTCCCCAATAAGAGATAGTTCTACTCAAGGGACATCAACCACTGAAAAAAACACTTATTTAGTGTGATACCAACTGATCCTTTGTCTCTGTGTCTTGTGTGTGCAGATGACGGTGGCCTCCCCCAGCACCCGTGGCCTGATGGACAACTCACACCCCCAGTCTGTCCTCAGCAAGCTGAGCGAGCAGCGCTGCCAGGGCCTGTTCTGTGATGTCACCATTGTTGTGGAGGATGTCAAGTTTCAAGCTCATCGCAACATCCTGGCAGCCACCAGCGGATATTTCCGGAACGCCCTGACATCGCCGGATGTCCGCACACCTGGGCAGGTGCTGGAGCTGATGGACCTCAGGTCTGAGGTGTTTGCGAACATCCTACACTTCATGTACAATTCCAAGGTGATGTCCATGACTGCAGAAGAAACCAAACAGCTGGAGGCAGCTGGAAGAAGGTTAGGGATTCCCTTTCTGGAGAAGCTCACAGACTCAGACAAGCAAAGCTCTGGGGTGACACAAGGTCAAGCTTCGACAAACACAAAACATCAAAAACATCATCAACAACAACAACAACAGCAGCAGCAGCAGCAGCAGCAGCAGCAGCAGCAGCAACAGCAGAAAACCCCAAAACCCTGCGCACCTAAGAGAGAAACACCAAGGGCCGAGGAACCCGAATGTGCAAAAGGCCCACGGATAACAAACGCCTTTTCCATCACAGAGGTTGGTGCAGGGAACAACCCCTTTACTCCTCTCGATTCATCCCAGGGAGGGCAGCAGTCACCTACCCTGGGCAACCTCCCGGCTGTCTGCCCTGCCCCGAGTGTGACCCCGGTGGAAAGCGAGCCAACACAGGCCCTGTCAGAACATTCGTATGCAGTGAGTCAGGGCCCACACAAAACCCCACAACCGGATGAATCAGGACAGATGAATGACAAGAAAAACAGCAAACCAACCACAATGCCGCCAAAGACACTGACAAGCCGTAACTTTGGTCCTATCAAGAAGCGTCACAGGCTGAACTGCATCCCCGTAAAGACCACACCATCCCCTTGTGACACACCAAGCACTCCTACACAGGAACCTGACAGCTGCCCTGTCCTGCAAAAAGCCACACCAGGGCCTCTGGAAACTCCACTGTGCCCATTATCCATGGAAGCTGAAACTGAGAAAAGTCCAGCACCTGAGTTGTTACCTTTGACAGAGGACACCACCCAGGTAGAAAGAGAGCCACCTTCCCTTAGTCCTCAAGAAAAGCCTGACACACCAACGTACCGATGTGAGTACTGCCCTGAGATATTTGGCAACAGAGTGCTTCTCAACATACACACACAGGTTCACAAAAGGAGGTTCGTCAGCCATTTGTTTTGCAAGCATTGTCACAGGAAATTCATGCACCTGAAGAGGTTGCGCAACCACGAGCAAGTGTGCACCAAGGGACCAAAAGGTCCACCGCAACTTGAGCCACAAGATAAAACCACAGACATCAAAGAGCAAACGGCAGATACTGCACCCAGCCTAGATGACCCCACACAATCTCTGCCCCCCCTACACCTCAACGATACATTCAGCCTTGACCCAACTCTGGAGAACCCCCTCACTCCACGGCCCATCTTAGAGAGGGTTGAAAAAAACAGTGGAGGCCAAAGGGCTTACAAATGTAGAGTGTGTAAACGGACCTACGTGACACTTTCTAGTCTTAAGAGGCATGAAAATGTGCACTCGTGGCACAGGGCCTACCCGTGCCATTACTGCAACAAAGTCTTTGCCTTGGCAGAGTACCGAACCAAGCACGAGATCTGGCACACTGGAGAGCGGCGATACCAATGCATTTTCTGCCTTGAGACTTTTATGACTTACTACATCCTGAAAAACCACCAGAAGTCTTTCCATGGAATAGATCCAAGGTTGGCTGTGAACAAAAAATCCGCCAACGGGGGCTTCAAGGGTAGCGTTTACCCGATAAAACTTTACCATTTACTGCCTATGAAGTTCAGAAAGAAGCGCTACAAGTCATATAGCCAGACTTACTCTGATACTGTGGAAGACCAGGCTTTTGGTACTGCTCCAGGTGATTCCTATCCTGGGGCTCAATTTCCCAACGCTCTCTCGGGCAGCCTCGATGGTGTTTGCCCTGCTCAGTCTATGTTTTCCATGCCGGTCACTTTTATGGCCACCCCCAAGACAGTGGCTGTTGGGATGCCTCGTGTCAGCTTTGACAGACCATGTGACCAAGACATGGCGCTCCCTGATCTCTCTGACGTGGAAATGCCAATCATTCCACCTGAACAAGCAGAGATGCAAGACGGACTGTCAGATGCTGAAGACAATGGGTCACCCTTTGATTACACAAATTTGACAGAGCCAACAGAAGGAAACAGAGGGGCAGAAAATGAGGTTGTATCTTTGAGAGGGACAGGAAGCAAAAAGAATAGCATGCCATTCCTCAATCTGAATCCCACTGCTTCCATGGAAAGTGTGAATAACAGGCTAGGTGATTTGTCTGCAGCGGCACATACTATTGAAGCCATGGCAAACCAGCTCTTTCTTCCCAGTACAGACAGTCTGAAACCAGACAAGTCAGCTGGGGGCAAAACAGAGACATACATTGCAAAGCCAGCATGCCCAGGTCCATCCATAGATAGCCACGTTCAACCCCTCTGTCACATAACCGTTAAAATCGGCAATGAAGCGATCACTCGCCGCAAAATCAAATGTTCCAAGTTGTTCCCGAGAAAAAGGAAAAGGAAAAGTTGGTGTCAGAGGGAAGGAACTAGTGAACCAAATCCAGCTGAAGATGGTGTTGGAGGTCCAAGCCTTCGTTTGAGGACAGAAGTCACCACATCGATAGTAGAGACTGATCCATACGATGATCCGGCTGAACCCGAAACAGACAAATTGTGGCGTCCATATTATTCATATAAGCCTAAAAAGAAAGGGAAGCGGTTACGGTCAAAACATAAGAGAGATAAGTCTGTTAGGTACTACACCAGACCTTTGTCACCCGAGCCTTCGGAAAACTTTATGGAAACAGACTACAGTCCTAGAGAAAGCCTCTCAACTGACAACACAGAAATCAGAAGAACCCTCCGAAGTAATAGCCCCAAACAAGCACATGCATGCAGCATCTGCAAGAGCCTGTTCTCCAACGAGGCCTCGCTCAGGATGCATGCCTTAAGCTGCAACCGGTACCTGTGCCGAATGTGTGGCAAGCAGGCCTCCACAGAAGAGGCCCTCAGCTTGGGGAGATCGGTGGCAGACGAGAGCCGGGATTTTGTCTGCAAAAGTTGCATGGAGGATGGTTCCTGTTTTGACAACGGAACTCGTAGCCAGGGCACGGAGAAGCGCTATCGGTGCTCCTTCTGCCCTCAGCGCTTCCTTTACCTTGCCACAAAAAGGAGCCACGAGAAGAAGCACCAAGAAAAATCCGGAAAAGGGTTCAGCTGCCAATACTGTCACAAGGTCTGCAAAACCACCGCCCACCTGGCTTTGCACGAGAAGCGGCACTTCATCAAGACCGAGGAGAGTGATAATGAAGATGGAGAGATGGAGTCGAACAGCTCGATCCTCTTGCACAGGACTTTGTCCGTCAACAAGGAGGAAACAAAACTGGAGCCATGGGAAGGTACTGAGATCTGTGCCCCTGCTCCACCAAAGGAAGAAGAACCAGCGAATGCCGAAACTGAGGAGCCTTATCAGGATCAAGATGTCGGAAGTGACTTTAAAAATCCTCCTGTGTTGAGTCACCGCACTGAAAACCCATTTCTCGTGTCTCTGTCAGAGCTGCAGAAGAAAACAAAACACAAGAGAAGATACATTCTTGACCGTCCCAAAAGCTTTGGCCTAGAGGGGCATAAGCAGGCCAGTGGTGGTGTCCTAACACAGGGTCAAAAAGGTCATTTACCCAGTCTCGGATTAAACAGCCGCTGCAGTACCGCAATGGGCTTCTCCTCCTTTCTGACAAAAGACCCTGTCACCAAGGGACCCGCCCATCATGTATCCAAGCATAGCTTATCCAAGGCACAGTGCCGCTTGTGGACAGACAAACCTTTTTTTCATGGGCACAAGTAACTTTTAAAACTGGGAATGTAGTTAACGGAAAACTAGCTTATGTGATAAACTGTAGGGCAGGACCTGAACGCTTGATTATGTTGCACCTTAACTGCAGTTACTGAATTCAATTCTGTCATGTTCACTTTGCAACATGGAGAACTTAATAATTAATGTCTATGTAAATAAGGTTTTTGTCTTCACTAAAAATACAACTGAGTAGTTTTTCATGTTTTTACAAAGAGAATCTGTTTTATTTTTCTATGTTTTTATTTGTCTGTCCAAGACATGTCTGCATTTCAAGTCATTCTACTCTTTTAATGTAACCTATGCATTACGCATTTACTGTGCATACTTAGATGCACTTTGAGCAACAACAATGTTAGTTGATAATGTGACATACGCGAAACGCATCACATTATTTTTCAATTGCACCAACATGCCATCATTGCACAAGTCTGAAGGTGTTGTGATATCTGAAACGAGCTAACCTTCTAAACAATTCAAAGCAGATCTTATTGTCTGGATTTAGATCCATGCAGAATACTGATTCAAAATGTATCTTTTTTTAGTGGTATATTCATTCTATGTTTCTTCAAAACACAAGCCATAAATAGTTGGGCATCACAAAACAGACAAAGACTATGCCATTACTTTCCTTAATAAACACTAATGTTTCCTGACCTGCTTTTGTTTCATACTTTATATTTTGATACATTATCATTCGGGACGTTGTCCTGACCAGGTGACCCCAGATTATTTTTACAGCTGCAAGCTCCTCACTCTAAAAACAGAAAAAAAGAGAGAGACAGAGACAGAGAAAACTAAATATAAAGGCTTTTCTCCTAGCACTCTTCCAGACAGCTCTGCCTTGGTTTAAGACTGCTGACTTGTGCAGTCGGAAGTTCTAGCACGCACACTATCTGTTTATTTCATTTCAGAACTAACTCTCTCTCTTTCTCTCCCTGTGTCTCTCTACTGCTCTCTTAGTCATTCATTTACACACACGTAGGGTCTTTCTGCAACCTCAGGGGCCGGTCCATCTGAGAATCTCATTCCTTTTTCTTCACCGGCCTCCTGCACAATGCAGCATTCACAGACAGCACATCCCACGTGACAGCATTGCCAGATGTTCCCCCCTACCCTCCCAGTACCCCCCCCCCCCCTCCACACACACACACACACACACACACACACACACACACACACACACACACATACACCCCAGTCTACCCCTCCTCCATATCTGAGACAATCTCCCATCAGATAAATTCTTTACATGAACCTCCCTGCAACTTGTGTCCCAAGCCCAGGAACACTCCTATATCCAGCCGACCACCCTTTCATTCCTTTCCCACTCAGGCTATTTCTTACCACCAACATCTGGGGTCCTGCCCTGATTCCTGATCTCTAGTCTGCATGTGTGGACAATCACATAGGCACAGAAGTGTTGGTGGTCGAAATGGTGTTACCTGCAACAGAAACACAAACATTCAGAGGCACAAAGACAGAGGGACAGTGGGTCTCAAAATTAGTACAGCAACCAGCCAAATGCTGATAAACTTCGGAAATGACCGGTAGAGAAAATGCAGATTTACAGTTAAATGGCTGAATTTCACCAATTTATCAGTCAGTGTCTGGCAGATATTCACATTTCAAAAAGTTAATTTTGACCCATGATGGATAGACAGACAGATAGATAGGTAGATTGATAGGTAGATAGACAGATAAATAGATATATGTTCATTTATACTAACATTTAGAGATAGATAATAAATAAACATCCCAGTAAAGAACATTTAAACATTTTGTAAAGAACAGACCTGACCCCCTCCCAGGTGAGTTAGCTTGACAGCATATTAAATTAACATGCATTTTGTAACCGACACTTAGGAACACAGACTCACACACATTCACACACATATAGCGTACACGGAAGGAAGAGAGAGGGGTCACTCATCAGAATTCCATAGCCTATCCTATAGCAAAATAAACATCTAAGGCAAGGCTAACATGTTCGCTTAACTCCATCTGACATGACACACAGGCACTATCAAACTTAATACTGCAAAAGCATAATACATTTTTATGCTCCTAGTTTGACATAGATCCAATGACCACAAGCAGTAGCAATTTTTTGTTTGTTTGTTTGTTTTTCTTGCTATTGTTCTTTCGCTTTTTCAGATTTAAAATACATCATGTTTATGGCGATCTGCGGCTGTCCATAGCTGCAAAAAGCGCTATCAGTGCCCGTTGCACTATCTTCTTTTCAGCCTGCCATCCACCGGACTTCCGTTTGGACTAGTGAGCCGTGAGCCGATTCACACAAATCCTTCGTCTGATGTCAGCGTGTGGCTTCAGCCAATCGTGTTCGCCGTGACGCTGCGGTGGGCTGGACGTCAGATTGCATTCATAAACGGATGTGATAGTTTAGTGTTGAATGTACTGTACACAGATATAGACAGAACTTGAACCATGGCGGAAGAAGACGACACGAAAATACGGATTTTACAAAGTCTACGGGGAAAGATCTGTAAGTCCGATGAGCTGCTTGATTATATTCAGAACCTCAGAGTAGAGAGGGACATTAAAAGTGATCGACATAAGAAAAAGAGGGGCGCGGTGCGCACTCGCATACACAGTGGGAGAGAGACAGTCACTACTTGCTTAACACTGGACGCGTTTTTAACTATGCTAGCTAATAACGTTACTAAATGTGTATGACATAACTCAATTCCCAATTAACACTGCATTTGTTACAGCATTACTAAGTATGTAACTAGATGTTTGGTACGATCTAGATTCGATGAGGACACTTTTAAAATGACCACTCAGGCAAACAGACATCTGAACGCGCATGCCGCTGTTCTAATGCTAGCAAGCCATCATACTAGCGTGCTAGCGATATCGCACGAATCACAACACATGAAATTGCTAACCAAGCTAGCTATCAGAAGCTGCTGCCTAACTATTTGGCAGTTTGTGTTCTGATTGCACAGGCTTTTAAATTTTGTGTTACTGCTCTGTCAGGTTATCGTCAGATTATTTCACTAAAATATAGCAGCCATCAACAGTTACTTTGAACAAACTGGCGCTGCTAGCAAACAATTGTGTGAATGAATCACACTTACGTGAAATGTGGGTTAGATTGGACTAGTTTTCAACGAAACTTGCGACATACTCGTGGCAGGAAGTTGTCTCAGTTATAATCTCAAACTAATAGTGGCCAGTGGATATCCAATTAATCCCGTAAACTCGAATGACCGATGTGTCAAACCTATTTGTGCCCAACAGCCGCTGCTGATATTCGTCTTGATGCTGGTTAACTTGTGCATAACTCGAAGCATAGAAGCAGAGTTACAAACTGCATGCTGATGGTATTGAAGGAAGTGTTGCCAATACGTGGTTAGATTAACAATGTATCACAATTCAGTAGTAGGCTGTATGCGTCGCTTTGTGCAATGCCATGCAAACTTTAAACGTATTCTGAACGCATTACATTAACAAAATTTACCATGGCTACATAAAATCACTTGTCAATCGAGCATTGGGATTAGGTCAGTTTTCTGTCTCCAGCTAGCTACAACAAAAGTATTTTTTTTGTACAAAAGTATTTTGTATCACTGTGCCCATTTTACGAAAGACTACTATAATTGTATCACGCAACCGAGCTATAATCATTTAGATGTTAACTCTGGTCCTGTAAAGTAAAGCACCTCCATTCCGAAGTCCTATCAGTGGTGCAAAATCGGATCTGTGCTAAGAACTGTTCGCGCTGTAACACAAAGGATTATTTATCCAGTTTTATCAATGGTTCCTCAGAGCTTACAAACAAACCCGCTCTCAGCCTCAGTCCATTAAACAACAGCTCGCATTAAAGGACTATAATAGAGGTGATTAATTTACAGTATAATTCCCAAGTGCCTCCTTAACTTTCTTCCTACACTCACTTTGCTCTTCATTTATTGAACCATCACTGCTGAGCTGGGCACCGAAGTAGCTATCAGTTGTCTGGCAAATTAATTACAGTAACCCAAACACAGCTTCTAACGTTAAAAGCATAGCACCTGTGGTATTTACACAGTGCTGTGACATCTTTCGTGCCGCAGGTCTGAAAGTTGAATGCACTGGTCAGTCAGAGAGGCAGTTCAGGTTAAAGTTTAGGCTAAGGTGATTTAATTGACATCCTTTTAAAATAACTAAAGAAACTTGTTTCAAAACTTAAACTATCATTATGAGTTGATGGGTATTAAGTGGGCTTTCTAAAATTGTAGATCTTGTTAGATGGGCTGTTATTTTAACTGCTAGGTAAACTTGATGGCTTTCTTTTTAAACATCATATAGTTCAGGGAGAAATCAGAAATGTCATTGCAAGAGTTTGGTCCACAGTTAGAGGTAATAAAGGTTATTCAATCCATAATCAAGTGCTATCAGTGGTTTCAGTATTGGCATGTTTTTTTTTTTGTTTCAGAAACTTCATGCATAGACCTAGGCCCTAGAGAAATTTGTCAGAGCCACCCATTTTGCCACTGAAAATTGTTTTGTTCTCCATCTGATTAGGCCTTTTCCCTGTTTGTTTTTGTGCTGGTATGTCCCTCAGTGCTCAATAGTTTTCATCACAAACATTGTTTTATGAATTCAGTGGTGAACAAAAAAAAAAGTAATGTTCAGTTACTTGGCCTGGTTCAGTTGACAGGGTGTAGAGGACAGGGGGATCAGACTAACGCTGTGCAATTAATCTACGGTAATTAAATAATTAATTGTGAGAATTATGATGCCTTCCAGCAATTATTATGAAATCAGCATAATTGGAAAAAATAGGCATAGGTCTAGTGATCATTTTCAGAGGTGGACAACCCCAGCTTCAGAAAGTAAAAGTCCTTCAGTGTATACCTGCCTGTGCAATACCTCAAATTAGCTGATCAACACAGTTGAATAGCTGTGCTATGAGTCAAACAGGTCACTAACTTGTCTGTATGGTTTTTTTTTTTTTATGAAAGCGAAATGTTAACTTCTCAGGTTTAGAAAATGGATGGTATCTCAGAAGTGATTGAGTAAGCTTAAATAAACGTTATTGACCAAAATAATTATGATTATGATACAGGTGTTCAGAGCACCGTCATTGTCCCTCAGTCTTCTTTTTAAAAGATTCCGTTTGCCGCAACCACAAACAACAACTGGCATGTTTTTGCTACAGACAGCAGGCTGGCACGTCACGCTCCTTTGGTCAAAGGATAGATTTTTTTTCTTCCATGTATTGTAAAAGCACAACATGTCAGTGTGCAGAGCAGGGGATATTTGAAGTTGAGATGCGAAACCCTCAAAGTCCATCTGCGATGAATTAACAGAAATATGATAAACTGTATTATCAGCCCAACTCCAATTGGATTATTTTGGTCTGATTTGTTTTCACTTGAAATTAAAATGCAATTTACATTTTGATAGAGATGACTTGGAAAGTATTATAAAACCAACTTTTAAAAAAACTATGAAATTTATAAAGAAAATGGTCTTAGAGGGGTTTCATTTCTGATATGTTATTTGCACAAACTGCAGGCCATGCTTCACTGGAAACACAGAAGAAGGGAAGGCTAACAGGATGTTATGAATGACATGCATGGAGTGTTATGAACTGAGGGATGGTAATTTTTTTGTCAATTTCATATAGCTTTTTCTCCCTTTTTGAAAGAAAAACTGGCAAAACAACATTTTCTAGGTTCACTGTTGTGTTTTCTAGGCAAATTAATTTTTTGCGTCAGTACTGCCAAGTCAACCACAAGTTTTGAATATGTGCAGCTGAATGAGGTTTTGACAGGATGCTGGCACAACGGTACAGCCACTCGACTGTGAACCAATTTATGAACTGTTTGTCCACCATGTGCGCCTGCCTGGATGCTGCTTAATTTGTCCGGCCTCCATTTGCATCTGCTGTTTTTGTTCGACTGGCATCATTCAACAATTAGAGCAGCATTGTCGCTTCAAGCTTAGCCTAGATGCCAGTAGCCAGGACAGACTAAAGTCAGAATGCCATGTCATTCTTGCGATTTAATGTCAAGGGAGATTTTATTAGCACCACAAGAGGAAATTACAGTGTTACAAACGCAAGCACACATTTAACATGTGGCCAGTGGGCACAAATGAATCAGGCAATAGTTTCATTTCCAACACACATAAAGTGATGATGCCCTTTACTTGGCAATTCAGCTGTGTTTGGTCACTGAATGTGAGTAATTCATTTATGGCATATTATGAAACCTGAACAGGAAACTGGCATTATTCAGTTGTGGGCTGGTTAGTGGGTATTGTACAGCAGTAGGGGTTTTTATGTTGTTTTGTTATCAGTGGTATAGGCTACCCATGAGCTTTAGCCTGTATCCGAAACATTGTTTAAATCAGGTGATAAATACATTTGAGGTTACGGAATATGATCCATGATCCATTTATCATGGATTATATTTGTATGATCCATGTTTCATGTTGCAACGCTTACAGACTATTTCCAAAGCACAGGCAAATCTGTTGTCCACAGATTCTGATTGTGTCTCCTTTAAACAAACAGAGCTATTTACATGGTCACACCAGATGCAGGCGGCGCACACAGGTGAACACAAGTGTATGTATGCTTGCGCACGTGCACAGACGCACAGAAACACACACACACACACACACACACACGCACATACATGTTGATTCCAGAGAGTGTAAGCGCATGGTCAGGTTTACCAGGCCTAAAACATAGACAGAAAATCTGGGGTTTCAGTGCAGTGTATGATATAATATCTATTCAGTTACAGTGTTGGTGGTGGTGGTGGTAGTAGGAGTAGCATCAGTAGTTGTAGTAGCAGTAGCAGTAGCAGTTGTGGTACTTGTTGCTGTGTAAGTATAGTAGGCTAGCACAACGTTTGTTACACTCATACATGGCAGGTTATAATCTTCCTTAATTGCCATTCTGAGCTAGATTGTTTAAACCAAAAAGTCAGGTATGTATCAATAACTTATAAGCTGTTGTAATATTGAATTACATTATTTTGCCTAATCCAATCCCGAAATATTATCCAGTGACTGAATGCTATTGTAATGAATCGTTGTAAAGTCTCTGGAAATTCACACCCCCAATTTTAGCGCAATGCATCAATGGGCTGTGAGGAAACTCGAGCATTTAGAGGAACCATCACCACAGGCTTCTGAAGGTCTTACGAAACAGACCTCTTCCTCTTGTTGCTGATAGAGGTCCTTGCTCACTCACTCTCTCCCTCCCTTCCTCCCTCCCTCCCTTTCTCTCTTCTTCTCTTTCTCTGTCTCTCTCAGTCTGTCTGTCTGTCTCTTTCTCTCTCTCTTACTCTTCCTTTCTGTCCCGTTCTCTCATCTCCCTCGCTCACCAACATAACAGATGAACAGCCCGTCTCAGTAGGAATACTACTTAGCGCTTTAAAGCAATGCTAAGAAGTTTGGGTGTAAAACTAGAGCGCTAGCTACCTAAAAAACCTACCTACCTAAAAAGCTACCTACATTCAAAACCTTCAAACCATATCCTAGAGCCTCACTGGCACTGTGAGAACACGTGGGACCTTAATAATGTTTGTTAATAATAGTCAGCAGCAATGTTGCTCTGTGAAATGTTTTCTTTCATGTTTGTGGTGTGTTCCGTCCGCTACACAGAACTGCACAGTGTATATCCTGGATAGAAGCTGGGAATAATACATGTGTTTATCTCCTTCCTTTGGTGGTGTGTGTCTCCTTCCTGTGACCATATACCACCAAAACTGATATAGAGATGATGCCTGAACTAATTTCACTGATAAAAAGAATACCTCAAACAGTGGAAAATATTTTTGCTATAATTGTTGCTATAATGTTATAAGTTTAGATCCGTTCCATATGACGCCCTTTTGATGATATTCACCACTCCAGGCTGGCCAGTGAACAAATGAGAGCCACATCGGCTGTAGGTCTATCTCTTTTCTCACCCATGATGGGATGTCGGACACCTGTTTCATACTACTTAACTCAGCTGAGCTACATTGCTGTCACTGAGGTTACTAGTGCTGTTGTGGCTGCAGTGATTTTAGTATGTTTAGAGTGTTAGGGTGGTGATAGGCAGACTGTCAACCAGTGAGTTTATAATTACACAGACACATAGACACTCTCACTTTGAAAAGTCACTTGTTTCTACCCCATAATCATTTTTTCATTGTAGTGCACAGATACTAAAGCCTCTAAGGCGTCTTTCATTGCTGAGAACTCTTTCCATGTCTAGAGTTCATCTAGCATCTGTTGCATGGGATTTAGCAATGCCTCATGACAACAGACCTGATCTCACTTTTTTATGCTGTAAAGATTTGCCCTAATATGCTGTGTCCAAAAAAAAAAACCCAAAAACATTTAACCGCTTTGAATTTGAAAAGGTTGCCCCATTTCCAGTAAAGGCTAGGCCTATCTCATCCATGTTTCCAGTCACCCATTGAAGCCATTTTCATTATCTCTGGAAAAAAAAACTGAAAGTAAAAGTAAAAAAACAAATACTGTTATAAATGGCCTATTGTCAGTTTGATGTCAGAGGTTTTCCAACAACAGGGAAAATGTCAGTATAAATCTAAGCGTCCTGACCTATCGGATGAGCCAGACCCCATTCACCATGGGACCCTTACTCCGAATGGACATGCTCAATTAAACTGTGCAGCACAACAAATTACTGTTGTCCTGATTTGCTGACCCTGGATGAACACAAACAGATGGAGCTCAAGTCCTTTGCCGCGGGGGGAGAAAAAAGGTGTATGCACATTCTGCTTGAAATATGTCCAGATCACTGGAACACAACAAAGAGGTGCGAGGTTTACTATGTAGCTACGTTCTCTCTCTCTCTCTCTCTCTCTCTGCTGGGTTGAAGAATTGTAGAATTGTCAGTTGGCCAGATTTTCTTTCTTTTTCAAGGGTCTCTCCTTTCTGCTTGTGAAACTATGCACTGGCATTGCCACAGTATCAAGGGAATTCTCTCTCTCTCTCTCTCTCTCTCTCTCTCTCTTTCTCTTTCTCTCTCTCTCTCTCCCCTCCCCCCCTCCCTCTCTCTCTTGGACAGATTTCATTAAGGGTTGCAATGTTGTAGTGTCGTAGAGGGTCAAAAAGTAGGCTTCATGGCATGCAATAGCCCAGTTGCATCGTTGTTGATTAGCTAATGCAGTGCAATTACAGCATCAAGCACCAAAATCCTACTGCAGGGGTCACAGGGTGCTCTGTGCCATCTTTGAAGTGGGCTGAGCATGAATGGCATGTGACCTTTGCCCTTTGTCATTTGACACGTGTTTCCAGGGTGACGTGGCTGTTTGTTGTTGTACCATTTCAATGGCATATCTACCAAGAATGCGATGGACATTAGCAACAACATTATCCAGGATCTCCCAACTGCTTTGTACTGTGCTGTCCTGTGCTATTTTCATAGTTAATTAATCTGCTGATAATTTTCCAATTTAATCAATGATTGATTGATTGATTGATTCGTACAATGTCAGAAATGGTGAAAACATGTCAATCATTGTTTCCCAAAGCCTATGATTATGTCCAGTCTTCAAATGCGTTGTTTTAGCCACAAGCCAAAGATGTTTAGTTTACTGATAGAGTGGCAAGTAGTGCTAGGCTAACACCAAAGTAGTTTTCATTTATTACATTATTAGTTGATCAATCTTTGAAGCCCTATTCTGCACTTGTGCTGTACCTTGATCTAAACTTGTATTGTTGTGTGTGTTGTGTACACTGTGCTGTTGTGTGTTGTGTACACTGTGCTGTTGTGTGTTGTGTACACTGTGCTGTTGTGTGTTGTATTCTGGTCTGTGTGGTGGAGGGAGAGCAGGCGGCTGGAGCAGTTGGCAGGTCAGGCAGGCGGAAGCTTAGCGGCAGCTCAGGATTTCCTATAGTTTTCCCAGCCACCTCTCCAGGATTACGCATATTAATAGCTCTTTAAAGAGCTGAGCTGTATACCTGCTTTAACACACACACACACAGTACCGTACATACACACTACAGTCAAGCAAGCACGCACACATACATTGCCTCACATCCACGCTAATGGATTAGCACAGACTTTAGCACATACACCGAGGGCACCAAAACACACACACAAACACTCATGAACAGACACACACACACACACATAAGTATAGCGGTAATAGCATTTGTGAATTGGCCACCTGTGTTGTCATAATAAATGCCACCAGCCATAGTCATAGGTTCAGGCCATCGTGTTTGAGTAATCAATAGGGATGAGCAGTCAGTGTGACTGGATCCTGTGGTTATTTCTGCTTTTTAGAGGTAACGGCAGGTAAGACCAGGTGCGTAGCGCTCAGTGTGTGGCGAAAGGAAGGGCTGCTATTAATTAGGGGGTTTTTTTCCTGCTTTTTTTCTGCTTCAGAGGAGCGACTTGTCTGTGCAGGTCGCTCAGGTAACAGGATAGACAGTCAGACAAAGATGAAGAAGGCAGTAAGGAGCTAGAGTGGTCACAGCTCACAACACACACACACACACACACACACATACTCACTCACAATCATCCCTGCATTTTCTGTCATGTATACATATTTCTCTCAGTATCTTGCTCACACACACATACACACACACACACACACACACACACACACACACACACACATACATACACACATACACACGCACACAAACGCCACACTTTCCTTTTATCTCTCACACATTCACACACACGCACAAAGACACACAGCACCCCTCAGCTGGCCTCTAGCTGTGTCTCTCACATACAAACACACACACGCACACACTCACACACACACACACTAGCCATTCACACCAACTTATGTGGCCCATTCATAAATTCTGCTCTGCTGAATACATCTCTGAATAATCTGGCCAGCTGACACTGGAAGAGAAGAGAAGAGCCTGTGCTGACTCTCTCTCTCTCTCTCTCTCTCTCTCTCTCTCTCTCTTTCTCTCTCCCTCCCTCCCTCTCCCTCCCTCTCCCTCCCTCTCTGTCTCTCTCTCTCTCTGTTTAGGTCTCTTCTTACATGAACTGCACCCAGGTCTCTACTCTCTCCTAAATATCATTTGAGTGAAAAAATAAAAAAAATTGTTGAATAAAACACAGGCATGTGATAAGGTCACCCAGTATATTTCTGCAGTGTGCACATGCAAATGAATTACCCTGCTATGAAAAAACACTTTACTGGATACTTCAGTAGCTGTTAACTATTAAAGTAAATACCAACTTTTATCATAATCAATTGAACATGTGCTTTAAGAGTAATATAACTCCTGTGTCTTACATTTTAATACATCTGAATATCCAACATTGTAAACTACTATGGTAATGTTGAAAAAAAAAATCATCAGAAAACATCTAGGTGTGTGTATGTGGAGGGTGGTTGAAATACAGAGAGAGAGAGTTAATATATATTTGTGTGTGTGTTGGAATGATGTGTGTGAGATGCAGACAGAGAAAGAGAAAGAGAGGTGGTGTGTGTGTGTGTGTCTATGTTGGGATGATGTCTGTGAGATACAGAAAGAGAGACAGTGGAAGAGAAATGGTGTGTGTATTGGGATGAGGTGTGTGAGGTCTCAGGGGCTTGTGTGCACTTTGCTCTGGGTGTTGTTTGCTTGTGACATGCGGCTGTGGTCTGACTTTACTTCCGTTACTAAGCAGAATGCAGTACCACACTTCACGGTGCACCTGTGTGTGTGTGTGTGTTTGTGTGTATGGTAGAGAGTGATGACTATAGACCCCAAGGGAGGATGAGGAGGCAGTTAGAGTGTGTGTGTGTGTGTGTGTGTGTTGCTACAATGTGGTGTTATTCTTTTGTCTTCATTTTCCTCCCTTCCCTTGTGAATAATGAAGACCCATTAGATCCGATCACAGGTCCCTTAGGAGACTGGGTGCTCATCCTGTTTGTGTGTGTGTGTGTGTGCGCGCGCGCGTGTGCCATGTGTGAAATGTTTGTCTATCTGAGCATGTGTATGAGTAGGAAACAGCAAGCCCACAGGAAGGCAGGAAGCGCTTGCCGACCACCACTGCCTGTCTTCAGGCTCTCGCTGGCATAAGGACATGAGCCTCGCAGTGTTACCCTCCTTGAACTTGAGCATTATATTCAACAGGATGAACACACAGAATGTGCAGTGTGTGTGTGAGTGTGTGTGTGTGTGTGTGTGTGTGTGTGTGTGTGTGTGTGGTGTGTGTGTGTGTGTGTGTGTGTGTGTTCAAGTGTACACACACACACACACTCTGTGTATGTGCTCAAAGCATGTGTGTGTGTGTGTCTATGTGTGCGTGTGTGTGTGTCAGAGGAGAGAGGGAGGGACCGTTGCTTGGTGTAGATGCTGGACCTCCGAGACCTATACATCCAGGAAAAATAATCCCAGTTGAGGGATGAGCAGAAAGTGTGTCACGTTTCATCAAGGAGAGTGGAGATGATGCCACCAGGATTAGATTGGCCAGCATCTGCCCTATTGACACGGAGTGTGTGTGTGTGTGTGTGTGTGTATATGAGTGATGGTGTGTGAGAATGAGAGAGATTATTTTGATGTACAGAGACCTCTGCATACATCCATTGCAGCCTACTTTTTTCGCACTCTGTGGTGTTTATGAAAACGGCTTTTCTCCTGATTCTCTTTCTCTTTCTCTCTATCTGTCTCTCTCACTCACACACACACTCTCTCTTTCTCTGTGCGAGTGCACAGGCTTGTGAATCAGAGCGAAGCTGGAAGTCAGGGGTGTTCTGGGAGGAAGTTAGTGTGCCGCGCCTGAAACCACATCTTACACCAGCGAGCCTCCGAAGCGAGGACCGCATCCGCCTCGCCTCGCCATGATACATCATGCCACGCCACGCTACGCCGAGGCCTCCTGTCCACCCGTCCTCTCAGTCTGGCGCCAGCAAAACTTGCCCTTGCTCTTATATCTCAGCAATAAGCTACAAGAGTCTGTGGATTTGCACTAGATTAAGAACAGCTAAGGGGTGTTGTTTGGCATGACACAAAGCGGAGTGCAAACCCACAGACTTGAGTGGCTTATTGCTTTTCTAAAACTGTTACAAAAAATCTTTGATTAGATAAATAAATAGTGTATTATAACCACTCTTCCGCCAAAACATATAGTTCCTTTGGGGCAGTGGTTGCCAGGCAGCACTAAGTGCTACAACGGTAAGAGGCAAACCTGTGTGTTTGTGTTGGATTTACAACGGCTTGGAACGTGATTCAGTCACAATCAAGGAACCAAACAAGCAGTTTTAGAAAACCTACTCAGCAGTCAAACACCAAGAGCCCAGAACTCCTGTCGCCCCCCAGGTCTCAAAGACAGCAGGACTGAACGGGGTTTAGGCCTAAGTTTAACCCAAACAGCAGAGCACTGTACCAACAAACACAATAGTAGACAAGACTCTTTAGATAAAGACTTTTAAGTGGTGGTTCCATTAGCATAGCATTGGGGTTTCTTTCTGGTATGTTGTTGTAACTGGCCAGTATGTCACCGGCGGAGTTGAATTATTGGGAATGGACAAGTGATCATGAGTTCTACCCATTTATTCACGTTGTTTATTACTCAGTATCAGTGTGACCACAAGTGTGAAATGCACAGCATGTTTATTTACTTAATGCTCTTTGTTGGTTTGAGGGGCAGGGGCAGGGGTGGTGGTGGGAGGTGTGACTCATGATGTCAGTGTAAGCATAACTGAATGATGATTAAGGAAGTAACACCAGCATTCAAGCTGTGAAGTAGTATCACTCAGGCATACACATCCTGTGTCTAGCATGGAGTTTGGCAAAATAAATACTAGTCATCCCTCCTCCAGTGTTGGGAGTTTAGTAAAACAAATAATAGTATGTTCTAAGTGTCTGTTACTGCATCGTCAGAAGGTCCACAGCACCTTGGCTTTCTTCACAGTGCCAGTTATCGCCATACTACACACCCTTGTGTGTTTGTGTGTCTCAGTCACTGTAATAGGAAACAATACAAATGCAAAAGGCGAAGACAGTGCCTTAGCACAGAAATTCAGTTTGATCCTTTCCAAATTACTGTGTGGACAGCCGAGTTTGGATATGAGAGATCGGATTGGAAAAGCAAATGAGAATTGTCTTCATACCAGTGGGAACATAGTCTAATCAGATGTTAAACCAAAGGCACCGTGTCAATAGACACTGTGGGCTAGATGCACAAATAAAGTTTTTTCCACCCACGTAATTGCATTTTCACATACTGGCTGTATTGCATTCAAAATCCTCCTTTCCATTTCTCCCTCCTATGAATGCATAGAACAAGGAAAAGTGCACCTTGTGATTGTGCAGGGAATTGCATTGCAATGGAATTACACCTCAAGTGGATGGTACATCAGAGTCTCAAAAAAAACAAAAACATCTTACACGTGAAAGAGTTTCCAGTGCCTGCTGTCTTTACTAAGATCTAATGAAACCAAAAATGAGCCTGAGATATTGTATTAGATCTTGGCTGTTTGTATATAGGTTAGTAAACATGCAAAGAAACAGCCATGTTGGCTTTTGTATAAAAGCTGCAGTACACAAATTATACTCACAGATTATTAATTTAGGCTATAGGGATACAAGGCTGATTGAATAAAGTCTGACACCAATCCAGTCTGTTGTGATATGCAAATCAGGATTGAGTTGAGCCTTTGAGCAGTATGTAATAATATTTATTTTTATGCCATGCATCTCATTCCAGGACAAAATTTCTTCAATCAAGATTTTTTTTTTCATAGAAGGTTTCTATTATTATTCTACTACTATTATTCTAGGTCGAAGACTTAAATGAATGAGCCTATAAGGGCTTAAGCAGCTAGAAACATCCAAACGAGAATCCAGACATTTGGATTTTCCCTAAAAGCATTGTGTAGATAAAACACTGGTTGCATAAAATGTAAATATAAGATGAGCACCTAGTAGCGCTTCACAGGCTGCTGTGTCAAGTGGCAGTGAGCAAGCCAGACTTTTTGCAGCGATTAGCAAGCACAGAGATTTGTAGGAAGTAAAGCCTCTCCTTCCTGTTGCTGCAGTCATGTGATCACCTGGTGCAGGGAGCCATGAGACTGGCCTTGACTGGCTGACCTCAGCGGACTGACCGGGGTACCTGGGTACTGTACCGGGTCAGGTCACCAGGTAGGCTACCTGGGGGATTACAAAAGAGAGTCCCACAAAGTCAATCTGTGGAGAGTGGGGTCGAGGCAATCTGCCGGACAGTAGCATTAGGCTACCTAGCCCAGCATCTGTGCTGTGTTACTCCTCCACAGAGAAGTCTGCTAGTGGTAAGGCTATGTGATTTGTGCCTGGGTTGATCCAGAAAGGAGGTCATTAAGTGATGATACAAGCCCTGTGTGCCATGGAGCAGTTCAAGCCAGTCAGTGCAGACCTGGTACATGGGGCTGCATGTTGTTGTCATAGCAGAAGCTGTAGCACACCTGTGAAACTACTTCACCACTAAATCAACATTGCAGATGGCCAGTAAATTACTGGCTTTGAGCGTGGTGCCAGACATGGAGATGAGGTCTTGTTCTGTTTTGTCTTAGCACTTCATACTGTTTGCTGGTAAGAAGCTAGATTCTCAGCTCTTTGCAGTCAGAAATTCTTCTTGCACCTTACAGCTCGTCAGATAGACCGACACAATAAGACGACAACAACAACCCATTAACTCAACCTCGCCATAAAATCTATACACAAACGTACTCCTCAACAACAGTAAAGTGCAATGCAGTGACATTAACTAAAGTGCATTAGTTGTTTCACACCCCTTGTTTTCTTCATGAATGTGATGCTGAAAGGGATGAGTGATCTGTGGGTCAGGTTACTTTGGAAGGACAGCACCCTGTATCTTTTGCCTGATGGTAGCAACTGATACTCCAGGAATAGGGGATGCAACACACTCCCACCACGTTGTTTTCATGATCTGTTCTGGTGAAATTGATTTGTTTGTTTGTTTGTTGTAGGTGAAGCAAAGAACCTGGGCCCCAGCTCGGGCCCCACGCGGCGTGACGTCTCCACATTCTGCACGATCAGTCTGGACCAAGAGGAGGTGTTCCGCACAAAAGTGTTGGAGAAAACCTTAAGGTTGGCAACATAACACGCGCTCAGATATTCTCTAAAAAAAAACACCCACATATGTATGTTGTTATATATACACACACATACACACACACACACACACATACTGAGCTTGTTGTGTTCGGTATTTAATTATGGTCACAGTCAAGAGTGAAGTCTAGTAGAAGACACAGTGAAGGATGAAGTCTAGAAACTTCCATTCAGCAAAAATGTATGCAAGAGGAAATTTACTGCAATCTTCTGGTGTCCGGCTACATCCACAAACAGACACAAACCCACACACACAACCCCATATTCCATCTCTCTCTCCCTCCCTTTCTCTCTGGTATCAATTTGGGCTGCGACACTGGCTGATATCGTTTTGGATTGTGTAAAATTCAAACACTTTGAATACTGAATAAAGGAGTCTTTATGCCTCTCTCTCACTCACATGCAGGCGCACACACATACACACACACACACACACACACACACAAACGCACTCACAAACTCTCTCTTTCTCTCTCTCTCTGTATCTGTCTCTCTCTCACTCATTCACACACAAACACACACACACAAACTCGCACTACAAATACACAGTCAAACTCTCATACTGAGTCTAAATTCACGGCTTCACTTCTCTAGGTATTTCACAACTATTTGTCTCTCTCTCTCTCTCTCTCATATAAATGTGTTCAAAGGGCTCTCTTTCGCTCTCTGTGAGGAAGTATGTCCACCCACGCATGTTCCCCTGCCATCGCCCTCTTCGTTCGTCCGTGCCTTTTTTTCTCTCTCTCTTACCTTGTTGTTTCGTTCTCTTTGGAGAGAGGCTTTTCACGCTTTTTTGGTTATTATTATCTCTTTGGTTTTCAGTGATTTCTTTGAATTGTTTGGTTTTTTTTGTTTGTTAGCATATCTCAAGTGTGTGGTTTTGTGTAGGGTTAGAAGTTTAAAAGTATGTTTTTCTTTTCTTTATTCTCTCTTTTCTTTCCCCTCCTCTCCACCTTTTCTCTCTCCCTCTCTCCTCACCATAGAGCCTCAAGGTCGGTGCTGCCTCTCGCTTCGCCTGTGATTTTCCGATCTCAAAAACATTCAGTCAAGTGGTCCTGTCTGTAGACTATCTGCTTCATAACACTGGGGAGAGCCTGTGTGCATGTGTGCATCTGTGTGTGTGTGCGTGTGTGCATCTGTGTGTGTGTGCGTGTGTGTGTGTGTGTGTGTGTGCATGTGTGCATCTGTGTGTGTGTGCGTGTGTGTGTGTGTGCGTGTGTGCATCTGTGTGTGTGTGCGTGTGTGTGTGTGTGCGTGTGTGCATCTGTGTGTGTGTGTGTGTGTGTGCGTGTGTGAATCTGTGCACACTGTGCATAGAGAAAGAGAGAGAGAGCGAGAAAGATACAGTAGATTTTTAGGTGAGAGGGGTGTGTGTGAGTGCATGCCTGTGTGTGTGTGTGTGCGCGCGTGTGTGTGTGTGTGTGCGTGCATGTGTGAATCTGTGCACACTGTGCATAGAGCAAGAGAGAGAGAGCGAGAAAGATACAGTAGATTTTTAGGTGAGAGGGGTGTGTGTGAGTGCATGCCTGTGTGTGTGTGTGTGTGAGAGAGAGAGAGTGTGTGTGTGTGGGTGGACGTGCAGGCTGCAAATAAGATCGCTCTCAGGAAGAAAAAGAACAAACGCTTCTGAGTATGTATGTGTGTATGTGTTATGTTGTGCGGGACCCGCCATTCAAAACCAGGCAAGCAAGTGGCATAAATGGCCTGTCACAGGCACCAGCAGACTTGTGCAAGAGAGTGAACTGGACTCAAAATGACCACAACACAGGACAGCACGCGCCTCTGGTGAGCACAGTTTAGAGCGACACGACAGAGCAGTCAGTTGTGTGCTGGAATGCTTCTGCCCTGCTCGTGCACTGCGGTTGCATGCACCAAACGTCAGAGCTTACCGGGGAGTTTTGCAGAAGCTAAGCATGAAGCCGGTCAGGTGTCATGGCACACCGATTTAGGTCTGAGAGAGAGAGGGAGAGAGACAGAGAAAAGTGTGTGTGTGGGGTGGGGGGGGGCTCGAGAGACCAAAGGGAAGAAGAGAGACAAGAGAGAAAAATCTTTGGCCACTCCACCGCCATGAAACCAAAACTTTGCGTGTCATTTCCCGTGAACTCTGACATTTTCACGGTTTGTTGTTGTTTTGTTAATGTTGTTGTTTTGTTGATGACGTGTGGAAGAGAGAGAGAGACATTTTCTAATGCATTTCTTTCTCCACTGCCTTGTCTCTTCCAGCCCATTCTACGCAGAGGACTTTTACTTTGAAATCCCTCGGCCATTTCAGTGTCTGTCCTTCTATGTTTATTTCAAGAGCGTTTTTCAAAGGGATTTGCCAGTAGGTGAGTGGGTGTGTGAATCACTCTTGAGCGTGTGTGTGCATGCGTGCGTGCGCGTGCGTGTGCGTGTGCGTGTGCGTGTGCGTGTGCGCGTGTGTGTGTGTGTGTGTGTGTGCGTGCGTGTGTGTGTGTTTGTGTGTGTTCTCATGTTCTCAGAGGCTGAAAGAAAACAACACCTCATCGTCAATGGTTTGTCTGATCAGTGGCTGTTTCCTGTAGTCAGACGTCCATCATGTAAATGCTTAAGCATCATTTGAAAAGTTTCTAGCATGATCACTGTTGTGCCACAGTACTTAAAATAAGTGAGTTCAAATGCATGCTGTGTGCATACTGCCATTACACATAAGAATGAAAACATAAACATATATATATATATATATATAATAACAAATCAATAATTGACACTTATTGTATTACTTGTATTGTCTTACTCTTGTCCGTGTGTGTGTGTGTGTGTGTGTGTGTGTGTGTGTGTGTGTGTGTGCGCGTGTGTACATGTACACATGCGTCATTTCAGGTAAGGTGTCGATAAGGAAAGAAGATCTCTGTAAGATCAGTGGCAGGGAGAACTGGTTCACCTTGCAACCAGTGGATCCCAATTCCCAGGTCCAGGTGAGTGACCCTTGTTTGACCTCTCCTCTCCTCTGCTCTCTCTCTCTCTCTCTCTCTCTCTCTCTCTCTCTCTCTCTCTCTCTCTCTTTTCTCTAATCTCTCTCTCTCTCTCCTCCTCTCTCTCTCCATTCCTGCGCTCTCTTTGTCTCCTCCGTTCCAGTCCTGCGGCCGTCGCCAGCTGATGACATGACAACGAGTTTCACTATGAGTTTGGATTGGGCAATCAGGAAATGAGTAGACTGCCAGAGGTCACATGAAGGAGATGAACCGCGCGCGCGTGTGTGTGTGTGTGTGTGTGTGGTGTGACAGACAGGTGTCCAGTTTGTAAATACTTCTCTTAAAAGTGAAAAGAGGATCCAGCATTGTATCTCTCTGTGAGTTGAACTTGTTGGCCCATCGCCAGCCCCCTCTGTGTCCAAAGAAGTGCCTGAGATGCCTACAGAAGATGACTGCTATGCTTTTAGAGGTGGAGATTCCTGAGTGGAACACACAAACACATAGGCTTCTGTGTGTGTGTGTGTGTGTGTGTGTGTCTGGTGTGTGTGTGTGTAAGACTCTCTATCGCTCTCGTTTGCCCTCTCTGTCTCTCCCCCTCTCTACGCCCACGCACATCACTCTGCTTCTCCATCCTTCCTGTGCGCGTTGACTCACCAGTTGGGGTGTGGGCCAATGGTATGGCTTCTCAGGGTTAGTCACAGCCGCCTCACGCAGCCGTCAGCCAATCACCTCACGTCACTAGGGTTTGCTCGGCCGGGTCGGACCAATGGCACCGTGGCATGGCGCGTTACCGTCCGGCACGGTCGGCAACGAGGGCCGCCGCTCATTCCACATCCTGTTTGTGTGCTCTCTCTCTCTCTCTCTCTGTCTCTCTCTGTGTCTCTCCATCCCTGTCTGCCACTGTTGTCGTTGTCCTCACACTTCTTGTTTTGTACACAGAGTGGCAAATCACATCTCTAAGAACTCAGTGGCCTGCTTTATTTCTCCTGCACACACGAGAGAGAAGGGCAGCGAGGGGGGGGGGAGTGTGGAGAGAGAAGGAGGAGAGAGAGAGATAGTGATAAACAGGGTTAAGAGAGGTTGAGAGGAGAGAAGAGGTGGAGACGGATGAGAGGTGAGAGAGTGGCTCTCACAGGAGACACGGAAGAGAAGATGACCAGCTCTGCGTGTGTGTCCTCGTGCCCACTTTAAGCTTCGGTTGAAAAGTTGTTGTGTGGGCGCCGTCGTTGCTTGGGCTCTTTTGTTTTTTTTTTTGTCTTTTTTTTTTTTCTTTTCTTGCTTTTTTCTGGAAATGGATTGACACTTAGTAGACTTGTTGCCACGTTGTTAACCCTGGCCTCATGCTGGTGGGCGTTTGTTTGAACGCTGATAAGCTTCTAGAACACGG